>JAJLWT010000016.1:0-258459 GCA_030570835.1 Suhomyces tibetensis
TTCTTCTTCTTCTTCTTCTTCTTCTTCTTCTTCTTCTTCTTCTTCTTCTTCTTCTTTTTCGCTACCCTCTGCTTGAGACTCTTCGTCCGACTGTTCCATTTCTTCTTCACTGGATACACCTAAGGTATGGTCAGAATCCACATCCGGAAGTTGGACACCTGGCTCGTATACTTCCCGGTCCATATTAACTTCCAATACCTCGGGTATCTCACCAATGGTCAGGACTGTAAACTCGCTGTTACCAGGACTCGATATTGGATCCAATGGTCGTTCATACATTAAAGAATCATAGCTATCTTGCCAATCGACCAAGTCTGTATCAAATTTGAGAGTATGACTCCCCGAATGTAGACCAAGTTCATTATCAAACAATTGATACCCTGTGGGTATATCGACCTCCGGTTGTTTCTCTCGTTGTAACTGTTGCACCACGGTAGCAGGTTTCTTCTTTATTTTAGACCGGCAATACACATCGAAGTTCAAATCACAGGCACCATTCAATTGGATCACATAGCGGAGAAGTTCATTCAAATGTGTCTGGTTTGACCAAGAGGTTTGTCCAGTACCTAGAAGTTGCAGTTTGTGTATTAACGGAGCCGATTCAGAGAGTGAAAACGACGAATCTTTAACCTCGGCTTGATACTTAAGATCGGCCACCACATTCTTCAAAGAAGAAATGTAATTGATGTCGTGATTGGAGAGTCCCTCCAGGGCTTTATAGTTGGAGAGCTCAGTGAAATCATCGTGGACGTCTCTTGCTTTGATCAACTGTCTATTGGAAATAGCATTGGTAGAGATGTCCAATTCCAAGATAGATCTCCCAATGCGATCGTAGCTTGAAGTTGAATTCAGAGTAGAATGTTTCAAGACATTTTTGGAGGTTATAAATGGTCGAAGAAACAGACAGAGGGTCGAAACCTGGTCGTCGGAGTATACTGACCGATGTTTTGGGGTTAGAACTGGCGATCTGAAGTAGACACCTTTCAGGGTATCGATATGGAGCCAGCCACATCCGTATAAGTTGAAATCGGTCAAGAATTGTAGGAGAAACGCCAAATGGCCCTCATAAACGTTCAATCGGGTGGTTTTGAGCGAGCCGGTATAGTTTACAGCATTATCCTGTACAAGTTTAGTCAATCTAGTTTTGTATAAGGGCGATAGAAGTGAGATCTTATAAAACTTCCTGTATCCCAAATGGTAGCCATATGCCGGCACTCCTCGACAGACAGACACCGAGGCGACGTATTTTCGATAGCTAGATGTATCTGGTGGTATTGCTTCCGATTCCTCGTCGCTGTCGTCATCCAAAGACTTCTTTGACTTGGAGAACGATTCGGTGAGAAGCGTTTCAAAGTATTGCTGCAAATGGGCGGTTGAGTCGGCGGCTTTTGCGTCGTCCAACTCCAAACAGTCTATGTACACGTAGGGATAGTAATTATGGACATGAATAAGTACATTGTAGCTGTCGTCGGAGGTGGCTTTTTGTTTCTTTGATCCCAGGGTGTGGGAAGTACTTATGGTGACCGAACCGTAGATTCTGACCACAGGAACTTGGTGTACCTGGAGGTAGAGGCCATCTAGCTTGGTGGGGGGACATTGGTATGTGTCGTAGTCATTTAATTGAATAGATAGCGCATGTGGGGGACGCTGGGAGAGGAAGGAAGGATGGCTAGACGACGTGGTGGGAGGTTTCGGAGGGGATTTTTGGGCCATGACTTTTTGGGATGGGTTGGGACATTTGTGGGAGGGGGCTACGCGTGTTGAGGGTGTTTTGTAGCACGGGATGGTCAAGGTATGTGGGTAGGCTGTTGAATGGTTGTTAAAACTAGATGGCAAAAAAGGTAACGATGACAAAGAAAGGGACAAAGACTAGGGGCATAAGATGACAAGTATATTACTAAGAAAGGGACAAAACGACGAAAACGAAAAAACCGAAAAATGTCAAAGGGGTCACAACACCGTTTTTAATTATTATTAAGCAACTAACACTTGCTGCTCATTGGACATCGATTAAAGTTTAAAGTGTAAAAAGTAATAAATGAAATTCAAATCTACACTATAAGATACATCACCACCATGTAGCGTATTGCATCATGATGATGACTATAATTTTATATCTGATGAAAATCGTGAATAAAATAAGAACGGAAACAGCAGAGATATCGGCACGGAAACAACAGAGATCGGTACGGAAACAACAGAGAAAACCGGTAGCTAGTAGAAACACCGAAGTGAGGAAATAGAATGAATAGCCGGCTTGATACGTGGTGTCGGCTTTTTAGGAGTATGTGGTGCGGATATGTCAAAAATGACGCTTTTTTTGTACTAGGGAGGACACCCAAATAAGCGCTGACTAACAAAATGACCCCCATCTCCAAGAACAACACCATGCAAACACAATCAGAACCGGTAAGCAATGCCAAATGTGAACCCAGTAGCAAATGCAAAATGTGACTCAGCAGCAAATGCAAACTTGTTCCGGTAGCATGACTACAAATAAATATGTGTATCGTGCAGCCTAAAGGGCGTTTTAGTCAGCGGGTGCTACTTCAAATCAAAGCCGTTATCTGCCGGTAACCCCGGGTGACAGTTACAAGGTATCACAAGGTGTCTGCCCCATGCCCCTCCCAATCGCCCACTGCTGGCATCCACATATGCAAGAGAAATAATTCGAGAGTACGATTGACGGTCGGTGGAAGACACCATCACCACCAATCATCGGCCCCTAATGAGTCTGGTGACGGGCCCCGACTAATCGGCGCCCACACGCCCCACGCCTGAGTTGCGCCATGCGCCAGGGGTAATTTCAAGCCCTGCAGCCCTCGCGGAACCAGGGCTTCGTTCCGAGCACCCGCACGCCAGTCACACTATGTTTTGCCAACTTGCAACAATGAAGCAACGAATAAATGATCCGGAGGGGTATCGAAGCATAGTCAACAAGTGAACATTGTTTCGGTTGCCTGAGATGCCAGCTAGGGAACAAAGCTACGCCTGGCGGCGGCGGAGATATCGCTGGTGCAACCATCGCACCTAGTGGCCGAGCAGAAGAAACAAAAACCACCACCACAATCCACCCCAACACCCCATCCCGCCGTCGGCAACACCACCACAACCACGACCGCAAACAGCGTGCCCCACTAGCGCACATTCCCATGTCCACATTTATGTTCTCGACATATATGCGTCGTCGTTACAATATAGACGCATATTCGGCGCTATCGTCAATCGCATTGGGATGATTGTCTGGTAACCTTATGCTAACTGCGAGGGCTTTTGGTCCGCGCACGACGGCCGACATTTGCTGTGTGATTACGTTTTATTTGATTTCTCCAAAACATCTTTTACCGCCAACCGCCATCCTTCCCACCAACCCCCTCCCCCAAAACCAACTCCATTCTAGTTGACACGGCGTCGACTTCTCTCCACTCCTTATGTACCCCCCGCCATGTCGCAACCTAATAATGACTACAATTTCGGCTCTCTCAACTTGAACGACGACACCACCACTGGCGCCCATGGCTGGAATGCCAGCACCAACGGGTCGCCCAAACCGCCGCTCTCGCCGCCCGTGGGTTCGGGCCCGGCGGCTGCTCCCCAGCTCAACAGCGATATCAAGGCGCGGATCATGGCGTTCCAGCAAAAACGGACGAAGCCGGCCGTCAACTCACCTCCCAACATGCTTTCTCCCGGCCAAGCTAACGCCAGCTTGAGCGTGCCGGCGGGCGGCACCGAGGCGATGGCTGCCGACAACGTGCCTGCACGGCCCTCCGGCGCTTGTAAGCCGTTGCCTGCGCTTCCTGGCCAGCCTAACAAACGGTCTTTGTCGCATAATGATTCGGCCAACGCCAATCTCATTCCCTCTCCCATGAACCCAGCCGCCAGCGAGTATGTGCTGGGCGGCGACAGAGACTCTCTCCGTGGTAGCGAGGGCACCACCAGCTCGGGTGCGTCTTCGAGGGCGTCATCTTCGGGCGATGCTCGCCAGGCGTTGTCGTTGGCTGCCAATGGTGCTCCGTTGTCTGGACTAGCTGCAAAGCCGGCGGTGCAGAATCCGGCATTCGAGCTCACTAAAAAGAAACCGTCGTTGTCGCAAAGACGAGGCATGAAGTTGAATATGAGCGATATCAACTTGGGCCCAGGCCCAGCTGCTGCCCCTTCTCATCAAAGTCCTCCTATTGATGACCACGGCCAACAAGACCAAGACGCTTCCATACCCACCAATCCGCAAGACTATCTCACCAAATCCCCTCCATTGAATACCACCGGCGAATTATATAGAAGATTGTCTGAACGTAAAAAGAAGCCAAGCTTCAAGTTGAATCTTGATGCTACGAACAGTGATCTTCCTCAGCATAGACGTAAGGAAAGCTTTGGCAGCGACCAAAATACATCGTCTGCCTCGGGCGAATCGGAATCAAAGAAACCCCAACTCCAGGGACTCTTTGCCAACTACTCCAAGTACGTCGACATCAAGTCTGGCCAATTGAACTTTGCCGGGAAGGCATCTCTTCATTCTAAAGGGGTGGACTTCTCTTCCGGGTCATCGTTTCGTATATCACTCGAAGAACTCGAATTTATTTGTGAATTGGGTAGAGGAAACTACGGTTCTGTTTCCAAAGTATTACATAAACCAACCGGGATTGTCATGGCCATGAAAGAAGTTCGGTTGGAATTGGATGAATCCAAGTTCACCCAGATCTTGATGGAATTGGAAATTTTGCATAAGTGTGATTCTCCGTATATCGTTGACTTTTACGGTGCATTTTTCGTCGAAGGTGCCGTTTATATGTGTATGGAATACATGGACGGAGGATCACTTGATAAACTTTACGGAAAGGGAAATGGTGTGCAAGACGAAGCATGTTTGGCATATATTTCGGAATCGGTGATCCGAGGATTAAAAGAGTTAAAGGACAGACATAATATTATACATAGAGACGTTAAGCCCACCAATATCTTGATTAATACCCAAGGGAAAGTTAAGTTATGTGACTTTGGGGTGTCAGGAAACTTGGTGGCTTCATTAGCCAAGACCAATATTGGTTGTCAATCATACATGGCTCCCGAAAGAATCAGAAGTATGAGTCCCGATGATGCAGCCTATTCGGTTCAGTCAGATATCTGGTCATTGGGATTAACCATTTTGGAGGTGGCTGCAGGGAACTATCCATACCCGTCAGAAACGTATGGGAATATCTTTTCTCAATTGAGTGCTATTGTCGATGGAGATCCTCCTAAATTGGACAGTAGTAGTTATTCGAAGGAAGCGCAAATCTTTGTGAAGTCGTGTTTGAATAAGAATCCCGATCTTAGACCGGCATATGGAGCGTTGTTGAATAATGCATGGTTGGTGAAGTATCGTGGAAGTGATCCACATATGGCAGAATCGGTGACCAAAAGAGTGCAAGAATATGAGGAGAAGAATAAGGGATCGATGAGTCGGTCCAACAGTACCAAGGTAGCATCAGCGGTGCCAACGCCGCCTAATATAGAAAACGTGCAATCGTTGTTGAGAAATAAGGTCAAACCACCTGCTTTGCATAGAGGAGGGTTGGCCAATGCCAACCGGAACTTTATGAACCGGTGAAGAAGAGAAGAAGAAAGAGAAAGAGAAAGAGATGAATAAGAAGAGGAAGTAGTCCACGGGATAAACAACAGACATCAATAAGCAAATCGACTACAAAACAACCGTTGATTACTACAAACTTGGCAGGACAAGACAAGTGTGATCTGAACTTCGGCTCACGGCAGAACAACCATTGGTCCATCCATTTTGTCTCCGCACCACTACCCTGACTGCTGGCTGTGTATTTATTCATACAAGTGCCATACATGCGCATGTATTATTGAGTGTAATATAATGAATGACTATATAGAAATATACCAAGAACCGACCAATCGGAGCACGTCACCGGTGGCCATGGGCGCTGTAGATATCCATGAAAAGGCGACGGACGTCGCCATGTAGTGTACAAAGAGGAACGAGCCAACACGAACGTCGGGCTAGTCGTCGTCCTCGACCAACGACTTGGACATGAACGGACCGTCCAACACGTAGCCCAACTTGGCATAGTAGTTACGTACTCCCACCCCCGAGATCACACTGATCTTGTGGGAGCCGTGTTCTTCACGGGCGATCCTGGCGGCCTCCTCCATCAACAACGTACCAAAGCCCTGGTGCTGGAACTTACGGGGGTCTCTCGAATGGAGCGGCACCACCGAGCCATACACATGCAACTCACGCACGATGGACGTCTGCTGTGCCGTGAACTCCTTCCGGTAGGTGTACTTCTTGGACGCCTTTCTCAACCGCAAGAGTCCGATGAGGATGTCCTTCTTGGGGTCCTCGTACGACAAGAAGGTCTCCCAGCCGCCGTTGGCGTAGTAGTCACGCCGGACTAGCTCGACCTGGTCGGGCGCCACCTTGTGGTGGACCTCTTGCATGCCGACCTCACGGGTACGGACGTCTCGACAGCTGGTACCGAAGTCCTTCATCCGGGCCAACGCCAACTCCCGCAAGTTCCCGTTGTCGACCCCCGACGTCACCAACGGCATGGGGATGTCCCGCTGCACCCGGTAGATACGGGTCCATGGCGGCACGAGCGCCAAGATACGGGCCACCAAGTCGATGAGCGCGTTGGCGTTGTAGGACTTGTACATGCCCTTCTTCCACAACTCGTACAACCCGGTGCCCCGGATCACCAACGTGGGGTAGATCTTCAATCCGTCGGTACGGAAGTCGGGGTTGTCGAAGTACTCCTTGAACTGCTCCAAGTCCCGCTCCATGCCGACGTTGGGCAAGTCGGGCATCATGTGGGACACCACCTTGTACCCGGCGTCCTTGGCGACTCCAAACGTCTCACACACCGCCTTGACGGTGTGGCCTCTGTTGGTGTCACGGGCCACGTCCTCGTACACCGACTGCACCCCGATCTCCAACCGGGTACACCCGTACTTCAACATGTCGCTCAAGTGGGTCTCGGTACAGTAGTCGGGTCTCGTTTCGATGGTGATCCCGACACACTTGGTGTGGGACTGCTGGGAGAAGCGGATGGCCTCGTCGAGGTCCCGTCCGTTGAACCCGGTCAACGCGTTGTGCAACTGGGTGATGAACGCCTCCCTGTAGTCGACGGGCAACGACATGAACGTACCGCCCATGATGATGTACTCGACCTTGTCGATCGAGTGGCCCAACTGGCGCAACTGCTCGACACGGCCACGGGCCTGCTCGTAGGGGTCGTACCGGGCGCGGATGGCTCTCATCGACGTCGGCTCGTACCCGGTGTACGACTGGGTCGAGTACTCGAAGTCGGAGTCGGGGCCCCCAGGACAGTATACACAGATGTTCCCCGTGTAGGCGATATGGGGACACCGGTGGGGCTTGCACATCACGGCGACAACGGCGATCCCCGACGCCGTCCGCACCGGCTTGGCCTTCAACTTGGGGATCAAGTACTTCTTGTGCTGGTCGGGAATCGACGAGATGATGTCGGTGAGCCGGGGCTGTTGCTTGAGCTTGTACTTTTTGGCGTACCGGATGATGAGCCCGTTCAAGTTGATGTCCTTCGAGTTCTTGAGCGAGGCCACAAGCTCGAGCGAGATGTCACCGCAGCATTGAATAAACCTCTCCTTTTCGGGCGCCTGTTTGGGCTTCTGGACAGACGGCATGATGGATGGGTGGAGTCGTTATCTTCTCATCTCGTTAATAAAATTTTGTGATCGGGGCCGGTCATGTGATGGACACGCGTGATTCTGTCGCTCGTGACTTGTGGTCGCGTGTCACGTGTCATAGTATCACGCTATATCTAGTCACCTGATATACGATCACGCCCCCTGAGTCACCTGCCTCAGATCACCACCCTTTCCACCTGAAAATTCTCCCTCCAAATTTTTCACACCTTACCAACCCACCCACCAATAGCCACAATGATAAGAACCGGACCATTTTCCCGGCTCGCCGCGGGGCCCTCGCCTATGGCGGCACTCCCCCACCGTGCCGCTCTTGCCAGCAGCTTCCAGGCCCTCAGATTCGCCTCCAAGAAGTCCAAAGTCCCCAAGGGTGGAGATATAGCACAGGTGCCACTTAATCTTATAGGGGTAATGGCCGACTTCTATGTGCCGCCAAAGTTCAGCAACAGTCCTGTGACGACGTGGCCCAAGTTGGTTTTCCGTAGATTGGGGGCGTTTGTCGTCAACACCTACAGTATCGTCAAGTACAAGAGAGAGACCAGTTTGAAGGTGAATTTCAACGAATGGAAAGATAACGGTATCGATCTTTTTGTCAAAACAAACAAGATCTTTGCTGCCGGGTGTAACAAGCGGGTGGCCGAAAGAGAGGGGTACTTGAAGTCGCAATTGGGCCAGGTCAGTTGTGCCGAAGTCGTCAACAGTCTTGTGGCCAGAGCAAAGACGTTTCCAACCGACTCCAAGATTGCATGGGAGTTGGTGTCGTTGGAGTCGAACCCCAAGGTGGTTTCGTTCAACGTGTTGCCCGATGCCAATGAAATCACCATGTATGTGCAGTTTGTGGTCAAGGCCAAGACGAAGCAGAAGGTGACGGTGACGACCTCCGAAGGCGCCAACGAGACCATCCGGACCGTCACCGACAACTTGGTGTTCACCATGAACCCCTACACCAGCGAGATGTACTTGGCAGGCACGTTGTTTGATTCAGACCATATCAGAAAGGTCACACCCGACGAAAAGTTCACCAACGTCAAGTACATGCTTGCGTTCACCAAGGCCAGCGGAGACATCTACCGGGCCGATCCGAGAAAGAAGAAGGAATAGGAGAGGACAAGGAGAGGAGTAGCCAGAGAAATAGGGAGAGATAGATACCCTGTTTTGTACATAGTAATACAGACATGTAATTAACCATAATAGAGTATTATAACACCCAACAATATAAACCAAACCACGACTAGTGTCTTTATAAATAACATACATAACCGACGCCACGATAACTATCGCAGTGTTAAACCAGGGGGTACTTTTGAGTACTTTTGAGTACTTTGACCAAGTACTTTGACCAGAAAGAAAGACAAGCTGCCCAACGAGTGAAGACGAAGTGAAGACGAAGACGAAGTGAACTGACGGAGAGATCAGTGAAGGCCAGAGAAGGCAGTGAGTTTTTGCAGTGAATTTTGCAGTGAATTTTGCAGTAAAGTCTGAATTCTTGCTGTGATTTTTGCAACCACCTGATCGGGCAGTCGTATCAATCCATGACAAACACGTCTTCGTGGGCCTGTGCCTGCACCTGCGCCTGGCTGTCCTTCTTGAAGGCGAGGTTGGAGAACGTGGCGCCGTGGAGCTTCAACGAGTCCTCGTCGTCGAGAATGGTGCTCAAGTTGGGCCGGACTAGAAGCGTCCCCGACTGCGAGCGGGAGTCTCTCCGCATGAGCTCTTGGGGGGTCAAGATGATGTCACTTAGCGAGCCGGGAACGTAGTCCTCTTCGAATATCACAGAGTCGCCCGTGGCGTGGGAGTCGTTGTCGTCATCGTCGTCGTCGATGGCCGACGAGTTGTGGTAGTAGTACGACGACGACGACGACGACAAGAACGCATTGCCCACCATCGGCGACAGCGCCGACGGCATGCGGGCCGCCAACAGGTTCTTGCCTAGCGACGACGACGTGGTGTTGTGCAGCGAAGGAGGCGACTGGAACAACGGGGTGACGGCGGCTAGCGACACGGGCGCCGTACTGCTGCTGCTGCTCGAGTACGAGCGGTACATCTGGCCCGGCGGAGGATGGCTCAACGGCGTGTGGGTCGTCAGCGTGTACGAGTGGGAGAACACGTTGTTCTGGCTAAGGAGCGACGGCTGCTGGTAGCTGGCGGCGGCGGCTGGCGGCGACATCGAGAGATCGACCAGCGAGTTGGCCGAGTGGGAGTGGCCCACCGCCGGCTGGAAGTGGGCCAGGTGTTGGGCCAGGTGGTGGCGGGAACCGGGTTTCCGGGCGTAGCCCTGGTTCAAGAGGCCCTTGGAGTTGACCCTGGTGCCGTCTGGCAAGAAGTGGGCCAACGCACACTTCAAGCCAAACTTGCAGTTGCCCTTCTGGAAGTACTTGCACGGGAGCTTGTCGGCGGCCAAGGTGCCGTCCAAGTTGTGGGAGAACGGGCACAGGGTGCCTGCCTGGCAGATTCCCTGGCGGTAGAACTTGCAAGGCACATGGCTCAAGTTTTTGGCGGCAGAGGACGACGACGACGACGAGGCCTGGCCGGGGGATGTCTGGCCGCCGGAGGTGTGGCCGCCGGAGGTGCTGGTGACAGCGACGGAGCCTGGCGGACCGGTGTTGGGCGGGAGCTGGGCGCTGACCGACGAGAAGTCAAAGACGTCTGTACGGGGGTGGTAGAGACGGCTGGTGGAGGGTCTCTTATCGGGCGATTGGTGGGGGGTTTTGGCGAGGGGCTTTGATTCGGGTTTGAGAATCATTGCAGCGGCGGTTTGGTGGGGGGGGACGGCGGAGGAGCGTTCTAGGAGAGGTTTCTGGTGTCTGGTGGGGGGTCTGGGAACGGTTTAACAGGGGGAAGATGGTAGACGAGATCCGTTTTGAATATTAACAGCAATGAGTCAAACGATGCTAGAGATGCTTATCTATGGAGATTAGCACAAAACGGGCCTGTGACACAAAGCGGCCTGACAAAGCGTGCACGTGACGCCGTGCCCGATCCGGGTGTGGCGATGTGGCTGACGGTGGGGGGGGTGACGGCATGTGGAAGTGAGGTCGTTGCAGGGGGGTAGTGTGGAGGTGGTGAAATGGTGGAGATGGAACGGCAGGGTCGGAGCAGGTGGTGGTGGGAGCAGGTAGTGGCGGGCGCTGGGGGGCAGCGATGGGTGGTGGGGGGTAGCAGGGGGGCTGACAGCGGGTTTACGGCCACATTCGCTGGCTAAACTCCGAGTGGTCCGTCGGGTTCTTGACAGGCGAAAACTGTGGCTGATCCCCAGTGAGGAGGTGGAAGTTAGGGCCTTAGGGTAATGGCGGGGGTGTGCGGTTTAGCGCTGTGCGCAATCCATTCTCGCTAGGGTATAGTGTGTAGTTATTCTTGGTCTCGCTAGTCTCGCTATTGTGTTGCTAGTCTCGCTATTGTGTTGCTAGTCTCGCTATTTTGTCGCTAGTCTCACTATTTTGTCGCTACCGTCTCGCTATTTGACCAATTGTCGGTGCTTTCATTAGTACTGCCCCCACCCTATTCATCAGTGTCCCTCACTGCCCTCCACTAATAATTAGGTACCTCCGCTACACACTACGCCCACCGCCATCTCTCTTATTGTACATATTATTGCTTACTGTAACTATTTATGAAATTAAGAAGTCAATGAAATAAAAACAGAGGGCCCCCCTAAGAGATCCTCGCCAGTTCTTCCCTGGAATCCTCTCCATATACTGAAAAGAAAGAAAGAGCCCCCCGAAAGAAGAGCCCCCAAAAAACATCCCTGGTGGCTCTCCAGAACGTCTCTCCAATCTTCCTCTTCTTCTTCTTCTTCTTCTAACACCCTAACGACGGTCGTTCGAACCGATACCTCTCTTACCACTGAACAAATGCTTAGGCAAGGCAGCAGTGGCATGACGATCACCTTCACCTTGTCTTGCGTGTCTGTTTCTTTCTCTTCTTTGCACCTTGTGCAATCTCTCGGCCTGGGATCTCATGGCTCCATCGGCCACACCATCGTTAAGACGATCGGATTGGTTGACTGGCGCCTTTCTCTTGTTGATCTTGGCGGCCTGGATGCCTTGGTTCTTCTTCAAGATGTCGACTCCCGACATCTCTCTTTCCTTTGGAGCCACTTGGCCGGCCTTTTGTCTCAATGCTTCGGTGTCGTGTCCCAAGGAGTACATGTGGTGTTCCATGTCACTGAACGACTTCTTGATCTGGTCTCTAGGCATCAACGCCTTGTTCTTCAACGACTTTCTGTATCTACCTTCGACAATCATCTTCTTTTGTTTGTCTCTGATCCATTGGGCCTTTTCTCTAATGTCGTCGATCTCTTCGTCTTCGATGTCCGAGTCGGAGTCGTAGAACCCCTCGGCTTCCAATCTTTCTTCTTCTTCTTCCAAAGCTTGCAATTTGGCAGCAATATCAGGATCCAAGAAATCGTAAACATTCTTACCGTCCAACACTTCGGGCATGACATCATTCTTCCAATCTTCATCTTCCAACAAGTATTTGTCTTTCAAGTTGATGTTGAACACACCGGCTCCTCCGTTCTCGGCCTCGATATCTCTGGCCAACAATCTTCTGTTTGGATCGTTAGCATCGTACTTACCCAATTGCTTGGCTCCTTCGGGAATGAACGCCGATCTGTCGACGTCATCTCTCGACTGTGGTCTGGCAACATGGATCTTGTTCAACACATTGTTGACTCTGGCAGTACCCTTCAACTTTTGTTCGATTCTGGCAGTCAACAACTTCTCACAGGCGTGGTTTCTGACTTGCATGACGTTTTCTTCCTCGTGGCACGAGGCATGCATGACTTCAACCCCCGGAACGGTGGTCAATGTCTTCAATAAGTCTTGCTTTTCTTGGTCCAAGTCCTCTGCCTTGATGATGTCGGTCTTGTTCATCACAACCATCACAGACTTGTTGGCAAACAACGGCTTGATCGAATGGAAAAGTTTGACTTGTGCTTCGATGGAAAATCCACACTGTTCCGACAAATCCATGAAGTATAACACACACGATCTCAAGTGGGCAATGGCGTAGATGGACTGCATTTCGATGTTGTTCATTTCTTCGGTGGGTCTGTCCAAAATCCCGGGGGTATCGATGGCCTGGAACCTCAAGTATTTGTAGTCAAAATGCCCAACGTATAACGATTTGGTGGTGAAAGCATACGGCTGCACCTCGACGTCGGCCTTGGTGATACACTTCAAGAACGACGACTTACCGACGTTTGGATATCCACAGATCAACAACGTTCTGGTGTTAGGATCGATACTAGGAAGACGCCCCAAATGTTGTCTGACCTGTTCCAAGTACACAAAGGGGTCCTTCAATTTCTTGGTGATGGTGGCCATTCTACCCAAAGCAGCTCTCTTCAACTGCTTACACTGGTACAACGACTGACCGAACTTCAACAATCTGACGTAGTCCCGGGACACCTGTTCGATCAACGTCTTGGCTCTCGAAACGGCAGCCAAAGACACCTTATAATGATTCTTTTCATACAACGTGTCCATCAAGTCTCTGTGGAACGGATGCACATCGTTGATGTTGGGGAATCCTCCGATCATGTCGTTCAACTTCTCGGCAAATCCATCGGCCGTGAATCTGACCTTTCTCATGTAGAAGGCACGGATACGGGAGATCTTAAACCCGGGTCTGATGACGGTGGGCGTCTTTCTTTGTGTTCTGTTGAGCACAATGTCCAACATGTCGTTGGCGGTAGGAACCGTGGGAATGTCCTTCCAAGTAAGTTGCATTTTGGTGGATGGGTTGGTTCGTGAAGAGGGATATGAATAGGAATGATTTTGAAAAACTATGAGATGCTCTGCTCGAATTTTTTTCTACCGGCGGGACACGCCTGGTCACGTGAGGCTGCGATGGCCGGCAGAAAAAAATTGGTGGCGGGCACCACCGTGCGATGGGGGTCGCGATGGAGGGCACATGCGGTGGGAGATGGTGAACGGAGACCGGTGATGGGGGTCGAGCTGTGTGGGTGGGAAGTGGGTCTTTTTGAAATTTGAAAACGGCAGTGGGTTCCGTTTACCATGGTGCATGTGCTGACCTTTTGTTCTGAAGATATTTGGGCCATTTTGGTATATTTGACTGGGCGTGTATGAAATGGGAATTGCTTCTTTATGTTGTAAGTTTGCTGCGGGCATCTTCGGTAGTGTTCAGCGACAGATGAGGCGCCATGGCGAGAAAATGGGTTAATCCCGGGGGGACATCTCAAAATATTAGCGAGGATATAAGGCGAGAGTGGCGCCACTTTAGCGACACTGTAGCGATGCTTACAGGGGGACTCTCGCCAAAATCTCCTGCACCATTTAGGTGTTGCAACTGCTGTGATGAGGCTCAAGACATTTTGACCATCATCGGTGTTGCTTATGGAACTCCTTCAAAAATATAACGATAGGGGCTTGTTCTACGCTTGTTCTACGAACTCGGGTGTTTTATTTCTTTCTTTTATCTGCTTCTGTCACTCATAGTGTATATGTACTCGTGGTATCTACTGGTGGCATCTACTCATTGTAGTGGTAAACCAAATAGTTTGGCAAGCCAAACACTTCGTAGCCCAATCTCTTGGCCATCTTGGCAAACCCTTCTGTTTCGATCAAGTGGTAGAACGGGAACGATGGAAACATGGCACCGTCTCTATGGACATCGGCCTTGACCAATACCGCACCGCCTCCGACCCCGTCCAACGCCATTTCGGTGGACTTGTCTCCGTTGGCGTCGTAGAAGTGGGCCATCAATGGACGGTAGGTGGCCAACTCGGCGTATCCCTCCACTACGATCTCGTCTTCAGGCAAGCTGGCTGCTACCTGCAACCCTTCCTCTGATTCGACCCAGTTGTTGAAATCGTATGGTCTGACGGCCTCCTGTTTGGTGGCACTATCCACGTAACGCTGGTAGACGTTGGCGGAGATGACCGGCTTGTTGTGGGCAGTCAAGTCCTGTATCAAGTTGGCAGGGGTTTCTATAATGTCTGCATCGAGCCACAACACCCACGAGTGGGTCGGCGACAACGCGGTGAAAACCAACGAGTTCCGGGCCAACGCCATCATCGACCGTCTCTCTTTCTGCACCTTCAACGCATGTCTGTCCAGCTCGGTCTGACTGTCCAACGAGTTGGAGTCTTGTCTCAAGATGACGATTTTCTTGAATTGCAACTTACCGGCGGCCTGCGACCGCTTGATGGCGGCCTCCAACTTCTTCAACGCCGTGTCTCCGTCGGAGTTACGCGGCAAGATGAATCCCAACGTGACCAACGAGTGATCGTACGTCAATTGGTGGATGTTGGTCCAGTACTCGTCCAAGAACTTCGACATCGGCGACAAAAGCAACACCTCTTCCCGGTTGACCAACGCGTCCGCCGAGGTAGTGAGCCTGTTCAAGTCGTAGTGGCTGATGTGGTTCTTGGGGAGGTTCTGGAGGATCACCGAGTCTCTGTTCTTGGCAAACCATCCGCGGGAGATCTTGTTGTAGCTGTACTTGGGCGATGATTTCTTGCCGGAGGAGGACGATGACGCGAAGAAAAAAAGATAGACCATGAAGACGATCGACAAGGGGCCGATCACCGTCACGGGTTTCCTTCGTATGGTGCGGAGTAGCGATGCCTTCAGGAATACCATGGTGTGTTGTGTGTGTTGAAAATGATTTTGGATGCGTGTTTTGTTGGAGGGTGTGAAACGATAATGGGGGTCGTGCGCCGGTCGATGGACTCGCGACACCAGAAGTGACAACAGATGAGACATACCAATGAGACATTCTGGTGGCGGTGCATTATGTAGCCAATGCCTACAGAACTAATTGAGACTAATTGTTTAGATGTTGTGCATCAACTGACGCACCAACAAGCTACTAGAGCCCCTACAAAATATATCTTTTAGGGCACATCCAGCTGAAAGCTTCTATTAAGATGCTCGATCATAAATCGGGACGAGTGTTGCGTACGCAAGGGACGCAAAATATATGCACACCGCACACGTAACTAGCAGTCAACCAGTCAACCAGTCAACCAGACAACCAGTTTGGCTCTATAGTGCTCTTGCACACTGCAAACTAGCCACACCCCAAACCTGCGCGAACGCAAACTTGCCGCTAACTTGCCACAAACTATAAACGTTCCATCACTAACCCTCCTGTGACCATCACCACATTGTTCCTACATCTTGTCTACATTTTGCCTACCGTGTCCGCTACTTCGCTTTCACGTCTGTTCAAACAATCCGGTCTTTATTACTTACTTATTTGAAAACCTTACCATCGGCGATTTCCCTCTTTTCACCGTTAACGACGACTGGTTCGTCCCAGGCCAACATGTTGTCGACAAACTTTCTGGTTTCAGGGTCTTCACCGTCCATCTTGGTGAACTTGTAGGATTCCCAATCTGGAGCAACATCGAAGGCTGGTTCGTGTTCTTGACCTCTGACCAAGAAGAAACCGGTGATACCGTTGTTGTTGTTTTCACCGTAGATAACCATGGCACCGAACAAGTACTTGATAGAAGCACCTAATCTGGCAAAGAAACCACCAACCAAGTTGTTGGACATGAAAGTCAAGGTCAACTCGTCGTTGTACATGTAGTCAACCTTCCACAAAGACCATTCAGATGGGTCGTATTGGTTCTTCCAGAACCATGGGATGGCGACTTCTCTGGTTTCTTCGTTGGAGTAGGTTCTCTTCCATTCGTCCAATGGAGCCTTTGGCTTACCTAAAGCTTCCAATGGGTGCTTTGGCTTTGGAGCTGGGGCAGCTGGTTCTTCGGCAGCTGGGGCAGCAGCCTTTGGAGCAGCAGCTTCCTTCTTTGGTTGTTGCTTCTTTTCCTTCTTGGCTGGGGTGAATTCAACAGGCTTTTCGATGAACTTGATGTCACCGACAACATCGTGAACGATCTTGGTGCTGGTGACGGTCTTGTACCATCTGGTGGTGTTTGGGTGTTGAGCTCTCCATTCGGAACCGAACAAGTGTTCGAAACCTCTGTAGAAAGTGGTGGCAGCAAAAATATCGGCAAAGGACAATCTTTCACCAACCAAGTAAGTGTAGTTAGCCAATCTAGCTTCGAAGACGGCAACGACCTTGGAAAGGTATTCCAAGGCTTCGTCAACAACCTTCTTGTTGTAAGGAACAGCACCAGTCAATGGTTGGAAGGCCTTAGCAACAGTAGGCAACACTTCGGAGTTACCGAAAGAAGCCCACTTGACGACTTCGGCGTATTCCTTAGCGTTCTTACCCAATAATTTGGATTTAGGATCAGCAAGGTTGATCACTAGACTAGTTAGTAAACTTGGCACTCGAACATCTGTTCGAAGACCACTGTTGAAACACCCCCGGTTGTTGTTTTCTTCAGATTAAAAATTCTCGACATAATTTATTAAGACAGGGATAACTGTATAATTTGAAAAAGGTTTCTCATCACTTTACAACTGGGTGTGCCAACAAAAGCCTTCCGAATCGGGCATACATACAGTAAATAGAAATGGCAATGACTTCATGTAACTTGAATCCCTTTGGTCCAACAAAAGCTGGAATCTTCTTCAATGGGAAGTTCTTGGTGTAGACATTACCTTCGGCTTGGGAGACCTTAACATCTAAGTCGAAGTGCTTAACAAGAATTTGAGGGGCGAATCCTCTGACTCTGGAGTTGATAAAAAGAGTACCTTCAGACATGGTTGGTTTATAAGAAACTATTAAATATCAGAATAGGAACGTGTGTTGAACTTTTCATTATTTATGATGGCCTGAGGATTCGAAAATTTTTCTTGTCCGGGTAACTTTGCAAGTAGGGCAAGAATATAAAACTTGACAACGCAAAATTAGTCAGCGTTCACACAAACATTTTGGTTACGCAAATGGAATTCGCAACCCAATCCGCCCTCAAATTGTATGCACTCTAAAAGTACAATCCGCTAAAAACGGTCCGCCCTGAAGACGAAAATATCTGTGGCGGCTATTCCCGACAAAAATAAAAAAGGTTAGGGTCAGAAGAGAGTAAACAAACAATACCGAAGGTAACAGTGTTACATCGACAGCACATAAAGCTGCCCAGTACCGGGTACAACAAGACAATTGGGTGCAGTTGCACCGCTCTTTGAAATGTACCCTATTGTATGGCGTGACCACGATCATGTTATCCTAGTGGGGGGTATGCCTGATACAGGACAAAGAGATTGCCCATAATCAAGTTCAGTGAAGAAATTCTAAAGTAAAAAAAACCGTTTGTTTGTGCGTTAGGATCAAAAATATGCAACATGCACAGGTTGCATTTTGCCATGCACCCAACTATGCATTAGGAATATGTGCGTATCTGATCCAGATGAACGAAGTATGTCACTGCGGACAGGAGTTACCGGATTGTAATGGAGTGGGAATTTTAAAAAACGTCTTTGAACGTCATGAAAAGTTGAACAGTTGGAGTACATTGCAGCAGTTTTATGCATAATCTAGATCATACCCAGGCATTTTTGAATTCCAAATCTCCAATGCAAGATGATGTCTTAAACATTCTCCACAATCGTAGTCAAGTGTAATTGTACCTAAGAGCAATCACCAACTTTAGGATTTAAAGTTGTGGGTATGGCCCATTTTAAGAATTATTCTTGGTATGACTTGTAGGTGTGAGAAGCCTATTTTGCATGGTGACTGGCAATGAGTCTGGGTAAAACACGGTTGGTATTTTAGACAATCCTGGTATTCTTAGCTAATCTGATTTCCCTAACTTCCCAGATAACTTTAAGCGTTATCGAACTAACTTGTCCCCCTAAATATACACCTCGTCGTCACTTTTTGGAAATTATCGTTTATTTTGCAGTTACCGTATTTTCTAGAATAATTGTCCGAAAATAAGACTTATTTTTGTGCAAGACAGAGCCTGATAGTTTGCAAATTACAAGAAATTCTGAAAAATTCTGAAAATACTTGAACATTTCATACTTTCATGACTTAATGTCATCCATTACCACTTTCAAATGTATTAAGCCTTACTTTTAGAGATTTTCAAGATTGGGGGTGTGAAATGCAATCGAACTATTTAGCCTAGAAAATGGAAGCATGAATGGGATTAACTCCCATTCGGAATAATCACTTTTAGAAAGTCAATCACTAGTCCATACTCTATAAAGTCTGTATTTTTTTAGTAGGGTATTTTACGCACTTTAAAACCCTATTTGAAGTCTATTGATATCGTTTGCTAAACTTTTCTTAATCTATATTATACCAAGTGTAAAGTAGGACCCATAAGAGCCCAGGTCGCTCGCAAGCAAGTCGCTCGCAAGGCATGAATTCCTATATCCCCATAAAAGATACGACAATATCGCAACAAGGGAAGTCCAATCTATAATGAAATCTGGTAATAAACAATCCAGTGATACTCCGGATCTCTGAAGATTTTCTATTAAAAAGCCACTTCCCCTTCTCATTTCAACTAATACGGTACACTAGTTTCTTGGAGCTTCCGCTTACCTGTCACAAAGTCATATTCATCATCCGTAATATTGGTGATAACCCAGTTGAAGTTTCTTTTCCAGCATTGCTTTTTACTTTCGTCCACTGTCGATTCATTAATATTTTTGAATATGTCACCGATTTTGAAATTCAAATCAGCAACTAATTTACCCGATTCTATGTTTAAAAGCTTCAAAATGAATTCTCTTATCAATTTTATAGCAACCCCCCTTTCATTAGCTAAAACAATTCGAGAGCTATCGGTGGAGCCTTTATTTTCTTCTCCGTAATAAAAGCGTCCATCGTTATAGACGAAGTTATAATCAACTTCAATCATCTCGTTCTGCGGATGTACGATTATATAATTAAGCTTAATTAAATACCAAATATAATCTCTTAATTTGGAGGAATCGCTTTTGCCGTTAGGATTGTCTATTAAATAGTTTTTAGATTGTGGAATATCAAATTCTTTGAATGACATATTAAGATGAGTGATTTCAAAATCGGTAAGTTGCAAGAAGTTAGTTAGTACCATCGAATTGTTCACTTCTGGTAAGTAAGTCGAGTATTGCTCTGAAGTTTGTGATGAAGATGGCTGCGAAAAATCTCTTGGATTTGGATAAACTATTTCTTCATTAAGTTCATCATCTTTATTATCTAGGTAAGGTCGCTTGGATTTCTCTTTGGAATTTTGACCGGAACTAGAAGTAACTGACAGTTCAAATGGATTGAACCCGATTTCATTTATTGTATTAGTTACTGCCGAAGCAACTTCTTGGTCAAATTTGAACTTCTTGTTGATGATATATTTTAGTATGACAATTGAGCAAATGGAACTACTTAATAATATCGATGGAGTTTTATTGGAGTTCAACCATTCTTCCAATTTGATCAAAATTTTGTTGAATACTTTTATTTGATTGTTTAGCACCACTTTTATGAATGAGCTGCATTGTTCTTCATTCTTCAAGTATATGGACAATAAGATCAATGTAATACTGATTAAAAGGTTTTCAATCTCCTTTATCGAGTCTTGTCGTAACAAAGAAATTGTCCTTACCATATACCACTTCTCAAGTTGTCTGTCAAGTAGATCAACGATGTTCATATTGGAGTATATTGAACAATTCAATAAACAATCAATCAAAAATGTACTATTATCTTCAGAGTTGGTTATTTCACGTAAACAGTACGACGGAATAGTGGATTTCCATATGCTTAACTCATTGAATAAATCGAGAATAAAATAGTACTTTTCTTCTTCTATTAAATTCACATATGCTTGCACGTCGACATTGTCCGGATAATCAACAATTTCATCGTTAGAAGGATAAAATTGCTGATCCTCGGTTAGCTCAATAGGAATGCTTGGAGTTGTGGATAAGGAATAATGATTGGTTACAAATTGCTGGAGAATTGAAGCTGAAGTCATTTCTGAATCAAATGTGGACGGATTTTGTTGTGGTTGGGATGGTGCCGATCGGTGAGTTGAAGGCAGGACCAGTGTTTGGGTCTCAAGTTGGTGGTTTAGTTGTTGTTGGTGTTCCTGCTCTTGTTGCTGGATGTCTTGATGGTGTTGAATATCTTGCTGATGGTGTTGCTGCAGCTGCTGGCGATGTTGTTGATCCAACGATACTTCTCTTGATTGTTGGGATTGAGAATCAGACGCTAAGCTTGGTTGCTGTAAGGATGACGTAGGAGCTGCTTGAGATGGCTGTTGATTTGATACCTGGTGTGAATATAAGGATCCGGCAGATTTATAGTAACTATCGTTAAGAAGTAAATTGGTGATGTCAAAATTTTCATGAATAGAATGGTTATCAATATTCGATCTTTCATCTGTTTTAGAAGGATTTACAATCGACGTAGATGTTACGATTTCTTCAGGATCTACCTCTGCATAATTTGTTGGATGCGATGATGAAGATAAAGCAGGCAAGTTGGAAGATGATGGCAAGGCGCAATTACGATCACGGTCGTATCGTATGTCGGATTCCTTTAGATCTTCAGGATCATGGAGATGCAAATATGGTTCATAAAGCTGCTTTCCGTCTTTATATAAAGAAGCTATGGTGATAGATTGGTCCAACAACCTGAATGGAGCATGTATAGATTCAGAACTGGCGTTCAAAGAAGGTCGAGGAATGTTTTCTTCTGGATTATAGATAGTATACTGGGTGAAATTGAGTCGAACTCCTCGGTAACATTTTCTTTTTGATTTTATGCAATTTCTACACACTGGTTGTTGTTCATCGCACTTCATATGCCTATCACGACAAGTCAAACATCCCGATCTTGTCCTAATTCTTTTGATAGTAGGATCCAATCGTTTTTTGGCCATTTTGTGGCTAAAATGTTGAATATTTACTTGACTAGTTAGCCGAATGGAATTTCTGCTCTTAGGGTGTGGTTACTTCTCAAAATATCAAATGTCGAATACGAATGGAAGTATTTAAAGAAGGTTGTGATTCTATTCAATAGTTGGGGTATCCTTGTTATATTCAATTGAAAGTATTTATGAATTTGGGTAAAGCGATATGGAATGAAATATGGTGTTTGATATGGTGGAATATCCTCTGTAGTATGAATGGCCAAATCTTTCAGTAACTAATTAGATCTGTTGAATTTAGAAATGTCTTTACTGATTTTCTGATTTGGACAATATTCGAGTTAATTAACTAATGGAACAGTATAAAGAATTGAACAGGATTGAAATCAATAAAAATCAAAGTAAAAAAAATAAACTCAAGAACATGAACAAAACTAACAAGGAATCAAGATCGGATAAAGGAAGGTTCAGCTTACTAAGATATTAAGGTGTTTAGTATTGGGGATCAATATGTATATATGTCTGAAAAATTGCTAGATCGAGAATGGGTAAAGTAGTTTTCTCATTCTTTTTTTTTCTTTTGAATGGTTTCTTCCCCAAGGATCAGATTAAACTGGTTGGTAGAAGTCCATAAAGCAAGGTAGATAGTGTCACAAATAGACAATTTATCTAAAATAAAATTAAATCCATACGATTACAAAAAAATATTCCAATCATGAATTTTTTCAAGTACAAAGAAAAAATAAAAATGAAAAGTGTAAAAATTTAATTTTAAATCTGTAATAGGCAATCAGAATTGTATATCGTGATTCTAAATGTATTCGAAAAAATAAAAGGATGAGAAGAGGTTTCACCAAAAAAAAAAAAAAGGTTTCAAAAGCAATTGGGGAGAAGTACTTGTTATCGCTAGAGACGCAGATGACAATTTAGTCTCAAAGTATAGAATCGTTGGGAACTTTTCTGAGCATGGAAAGAAAAAATTATGTTCTGTACTGTCTCCGAATTGTTGATATCTTGTCACATCTAAAGCTTGAAGTTGTGGTACGGAAGCCAATGAACAAAATCGCCTAATCTTCTGGCGAAAAATAAAACTCAACCAAATAGTTCACATGACAACTTAATCAACGTGTTCAAGGTATTCTTTGGTGCACTACTTCCAATTATATGCTATAAGGCTGTCACAGGCGAAAGGTGTTAAAGCTCAAGTGTGCAGTACTTGATGCATAGTGCATGGGACATAAATTAGTTAAAGTAAAACTATGCTCTACGAAGAGCAAATTTAACGAATGCAATGAGAAGATCAAATAATCGAATGATCGAAATTGTAATAAATTCCAAAATGGTAGCAGTAGGGCCAATTCAAAAAAATCCGAGGCAACTGCCACGACAATACCCCACGTCCTATCAACTTTATCAAACGTACGTTTCAATAATCGATGAAATAAATAATTATCGGCTCTTGGTAAACCAGGGGTAAAGGTTCCTTAGGTGAGGTTAAGAGTCGGAAAGGCGTGTTTGTAGCTCTCCGGTGTTCTCAACAGAACCAGCGAAGAAAGTTAGGTTATCTGCAACACCCACATATGAAATCTCTAGCATTTATATGCGTCCCGATTTCATTACGGTGAAATCTGGTTTTAGGATGTCGATGAGGTACTTACCAGATTACGGCACCAATTGCAAATAATAACCCTAAACGTAGGTACAGTAAGCCTATTACCGTTTTCAAAACTTTAATCATTCAACGAATTCGTTACATTAACCAAATAAGTGTTCCAAATCTGTCACTCATTCAATATTTAGGGAAGTTTGAACCCAAGACGGGTGTTATTGAACTAGCGGGTCAATGGTTGCAACGCGTAGATTGTTCAAATCTGTAAAATCAAAACGGTTGTATTGTCTTAAACGAGTTGCAGGTCACCTATCGTTGTTTATATTTTACTTGTTCTAGAAAGTGCAGTGATAATTCTATTCAATTTGAATACAATTGGTAAACATGTGCACAAACATAATTCACATTTTTTTGTTATGCACAATTCCTAAATAATATGTTTTGAAAACCGTTGTTGGAAAGAAATAGTATTTTCTGCATATTCTCATATTTTTGCAACTTTAGACTAGTACGCACAAAAAAATATTGTATATACCCACACAGATATATCCATTTGGAAACCGTCGTGATTTTAACGACATAAAAAGTAATGCTAGCCTACATCATACGTAAACATTTCTACGACAACTAAACTACGGATTTAAGGTACTATTAGCTTACATGAAGAAGTTAAAATATGTATGTATATATACATATTTACAATGTTACATCAATATGCCATATTCATTTTCAGGATATGTGATTTCCCCGAAGGATAGTACTCTTGCATAAGAGAGAAGTATTTACTATAATGTCAAGAGTAGCTCATTTGAAAAGCAAGATTCACTAAGAATAGGAGGTATTGGAGATAAATTATACCTGCAATCAAGAATTGACAAGTATAGCCGATTCAAGAGTACTTCCTAGAAGAAACAAAAGGGCGGAGGCTCCTTTCTTTTTAAAATGGATTTTGTTTGTTCACTAATAGAAAAACAACCTCTCTGTCTTACCTTACACCTCTATGGCAAAAAAAATCCAATCTTAGATGTACGATAGTATGATGCTGGGGTTCAATACCCGCTTCAATAACGAATCTTATTTTTCTTTATCAAAATAATCAAGTTTTGGCGTGAGACGTATGGCATTTCATGAATTATTAATTGTTTGAATTTTCAAACATGGTTTGAAGTTTACGTGGAAAATTGCCAGATTAAATCACGTTCGTAAAACTTTACTTTGGAAATGGATACAATTACCGTGTTACAATTAAAAATTCTCCCCAACTCTAAAATCAGCGTCTAGAATTAGCAATAAGAATGAGTCAAGTTCTTGAAGTCTCAAACCTAAGAGTTAATATTGGTTACTTTCTATCTTGGAATAATGTTGCATGTATCGAACAATCAATCCTATAACCTTATATCTATAGACGTCAAAATGTTCAAATATTTTTGTCGCTTGAGAGAATTTATGATATGTATAGATAAATAGATTTAAAAATGGTTCCCAATATGATTGAGGTACATGATGGTGTGGCAACTTCAAAGGTACAGAAAGCCTGCTCTATGCGATTTGCCCGAACAACAATCACATTTCGTTTTAAAACGGTTGGGATCAAAACCGTATTTAGCTATTTTTATGTAAATCGGCCGTGGGATACCTATATCCCTAAACAGACTTTGATTCAAGTTCACCAAGTCCAAAATCTAACCATTCTACATTAGATTTGTCCTCTTTTTGCGCTTGTAACCATTGGATTTTTATTATGAATGCATAATGCAGGTGCATTTGGAAACAACCTATTTTTTTATACCTCGAATCTGAATGTAACGCTCCCTACCACAAACACGCCCTTCCAGTCTTGTGGGACTAAGTTCGTGAGTTGTCACCAGGAATAGTCAGAAGAATAGCATAGAACATATCTCATCTACCTTTCGTGATAAATAGGAATTCTTGACGGAAAAGCTTGTGGCGCCATTCCTAATTGTGCATAATCTCATTACGTATTCATGCCAACGTTTAGGACTCTGTCGTGGCAACCATTTCCACCGATAGGCTGTTGTGATTATTACGCTCCTTCTTACATAAAAAATTTGCTCGAATGTTTGCATAGTTTAGTTCACAGTTATTACACCATGAAATTTATTTTTCTGTTCACTTGGGGAAAATCCGAGGTCAATATCCGGTTGCGTTATGAAGAAAATCATAGTTCATAGGCAAATAGCGATAACATACCAAAACAATTGTGCCTTAAGGGGAGTATTCAAAGCTTCAAGAAGACCATGATCACCATGTTGAATATCATCTTGGTTTGATATTCAAAGAGTAAATTGGCAATCCTGGCTTTGTTATTGGACAAAAATTAAAAAAAAAATTATACCTTCACGTTCCCAGCTTGTTCATAGAAAGAGAACAGACAAGCAGATTATGGAAAGGGTGTAGATTACACACTTTAGTCCCATTAGTAGAGTAAGTGACTATTATAGTACTTATTTCTAGTGAACAGCTAATTCATAAGCCAATATGCTGAAGCAATCTTCTACTCAACACTAAGCACAATAACGGAGTGCTACGTATTATCACTTCAAATGGTGAAAATAAGATTTAGGATACAAAGTAGAAGATCTTGCATTAAAATGGAAGACCTAGATTGCAACATATCTTTCCCAGTGGTTTCGGTCAGCTGTCGTAATTCTAATAGGTCACAAGACTCGGTTTGTTGACAGGGTAAGACTTTTGTTTTGGAAATACCAATAATGATCCAATGGAGGTTATTAAACGTCGAAATTGTGTGTTTTTCTACTACTATTGAGGCATTACGAACAGGAACTCAATATTAAAATTCGAATCTGCTTGGTACGTTACTTCCGCTCGATTACACACAATATCCCAATCATGAAATTCCTACTAGTTCGATCCCCAGGATTAAATTTAAGATGATAACAGACTTCATGGCTAATAAGTACGAATAACCCTACTCGACTTAAGTATAATTTGTTTGAATAAATAAAACATCCCTTCATCCAAAATTCCTTCACAAGAATGTAGGTCTGAAATTCCAGATCAATCCTATTTCAAGTTTCCTTCGAAGATAAATTTATTCACGATAAATAGAAGATGATCATGGTAGAACATCAAAAAGGATCTCGTAAGAATGCTACGTCTGAAACATGATTACAGCTAGATGGAGTCAAATATGAAGATGAGGATTCGTTGATCAAAGTCGTAAGGCAAACGAGAGATTATAACCTGAAGATAGGCCGATGACCATCGTTCCTTTGTTGGCCGTCAAGAATCCCGAATTACAAGAGATCGTGAAGATCGAGATGATAGATCCACAATTTTAGATAGGTTGGAAGGGGGTTGGGCCATAATCAGTTATTCTTGCAGATAAATCCCATTATTTCCAACTAGTATTAGATATGGACCCCAAAGTAAGGAGATCTATCAATGAAAAGCAATAAGGAAAGAAGATATTCCCCCATTTGATACATAATTCTAGGTGGCGTTGGTGAGTTTATAGGAAATGATGATTTCTGACTTCAAATATTTAATTTCGTGGGAGAAAACTCAGAATTGGTTTATTCAGAAGCGGGAAGTGAGCAGTAACTACAAATAGGAATCAGATAGGCAGAAAGGAAACGCATTAGCGAATGGTACACTGGAGAATGCTGCTATATTATATCTAACAATTAATAACAATATTAGTGCGTTCGTGAACCAAAGACAGTTGCAAAAATGAAACAAAATACCACGAGGCCTGTACATAACCGGACGGTAATGCGACATCTAGAGTCACGGAAATTTGGATAATTTACACAAACAGGGTGGACACAGAGGGTAATTATGAGCAGCGGAGCTGGATCGGCACAACCTCCATATTGAAACAAGACCCTCTTTACGGAAGTGATTTTATTTGACAGGTATTTACGAACTGCAGGTTACTATTTAGCAGATTTTTTTAGCTGTGAAATTATCTTTGACTATCTCCGATAGTGCAAACACTTAAGTATCATTTCAAGCATATGCCAATAAGGAATTTGTCTAAGCCAAGCCATAAATGGCAGACCAAATAGTTTAAATTAAGTTTAAACCATCACTTTCCGCCGCTCTTTGGTATGACAACAAAAAACAAAAGACCTCAGTGTGGATAGGGTCTTTCCCTCTACCATACAAAACAAAAAAGCTAACCCAGAGAGACAAAGTTTACGTTAAAAATGCCGTTTGTATAAAGCACCTAAAAGAATGCCCCCATAGGTCGCTCCCAACCCAAGGCCATGAGAGGGACATAATACCCGGAGATGTAATACCTGAAGGAGGTGTTTTTTTTTTCAACCAACAATTCCAGAGGTTCCAACGATCGACAGACTGCGCATAGTTACAAACCAAGGGGTTGTGGGGTGTTGAAGAAAGGATTGTTTTTTTTTTTTCTTCAGTAGTAAAGGTATGATACTTATAGCCTCGTTTGGCCCATGCTCATGCTCGCTAGTAGCTTGGTGGCACATATGTGCATTCTCGCTATATATAGCGCTGTATTTTTGGGACACCGTAGCGACGTTAACCTTTTGATCTTATCGCACCCATTCCTTCACTATCAAGCCTTCTTCTGTTATCTTAATCAATTAGGTCTGCACCCGTAATTAGTTACGTGAATTTTTTTCGTCACACTTTTCCCACACCCATCTTAGG
The DNA here is from genome assembly GCA_030570835.1 of Suhomyces tibetensis. Classification (NCBI taxonomy): domain Eukaryota; kingdom Fungi; phylum Ascomycota; class Pichiomycetes; order Serinales; family Debaryomycetaceae; genus Suhomyces; species Suhomyces tibetensis. The sequence continues at coordinate 27,711 of JAJLWT010000016.1, forward strand.
TTGAATATGAACATAAAGTGTATGTATTAATGATCATGACCTCGCCCTACCTGAAACAAGCATCTTCGTTCAATTACAACAAGCATGCTGATCCGTTTGTTCCCGGCTTGACCGCATCCACGCTCCCGGCTGATTACCAATACCCATTGAACTTTCACCCTGCAAATCATAACCAGTCGTATGCCCATCCACTTTCTTACGCTCCAACCCCGTCTTTCCACCCCCCAGGACCGACCACTCCACTCACACCCCACAACTTCCTGCTGTATCCACCACACGCCGGCTTGATCAAAATCTCATCATTACCCAACGCCATCGAAGAACCCATCTTGGTCGAATTGATCGACTCCATCATCCAAACCAATTTGGAACTACACGGCAGCGCTTCTCCTTATTCAATTGTCAAATTCTCAACCTCTGTCGACAAACCTTATTCCATAATTGAGGTCCTTTCTTGGTCGCTCTGCTCAAAGTTATTGGAGATCCTAAATGGTTATGAATGGTTGGGCACCATTTTAGATGCCAAACTTATAGATCGGTCTCCCCATCCTGCTTTCAACCCCCTTTTCGCGCCATACTCTCAGCCACGATTGAGTGGATATGGCGATGATCCTATTTCCACCATCTCAAGTGGCACCGGTGGTCATATTTCAACCCCCCCTGGCCCTCAACCACCCCCTCCAAGACCACCCCCTCCCGCTGCTTATGACTACCCGACTTATCCTTATCCTGGGTTTTATCCCCCTTATCCAATGGGGAACCTAGTATTGCCTCCCAGGTTTTTATCAAGAAGGTCTTCATCAAATAGATCGTTTGATTCCAAACATGAATCTAGAAGCAACAGCGTCACTAATATACACAGTCACAAAAATTCGGTCTCTTCGGCCTCGTCCTTTAGCTCTACTGGTATCAATTCAGGTTCGGTGTCTGGGAACTCCGTGAAACAACCAGTACCGCCCTTTATCATTAATATGGTTAACAAGAATAAATCATCTTCACATTCCGATTCAGAGGAATCACCCACCACAGAAGATCCTGTTCAAAAATTGTCGGATAATCCGGACAGCGATTCTGACGAAAGTGTCCAAGTCAACCCGTGTCGGTTGTTTGTGGGCAATGTTCCGTACTCATCTACATGGGCGTCATTGAAAAATTTTATGGTATCCAAGTCCAAGGAATTGGATCCTACTAGTGAGGTTTCCATCCTTCGGGTGGAGATTCCGATACACACTACGCCTTCCCACATGGTAGAAAGAACCAAAGATATGGAAGGAATGATGTTCAATGGTGTTAATTATATTGACACATTTCCACCACCCTCGCAACATCCCAAAAGTAGAGGATTTGCAATAGTGACTACGAAAGACAAAAAGTCATCTGACAAATTAATCGAATTGTTTGATAGCACAGAATTCGAGGGGAGATCCTTAACTGTACGTTACGATCGCTTTCCCGAATACGATAACTATATTGTGCAACAAATGTCGCCATCTGCGACCATCAACCAGATATCTCGAAACCCCAATACCCACAACAAGAATACCAATAGAAACAACATTTATCATGGAACATCTGTGATAAATTACTTAGCGTTTGAGAGAAATCTGTTTCAGCAGAATTTATATTATGGAGGAAGCGGTGGGCCTGTTCCCATAGGTTCGGCTGAAAACAATGGATACACGATGTATCCATATCAATCTCGCCATAAGAGCTTTGCACCACCGGGGCCGTCCAGCTTACCACCCATTCCACCAGCTTTTCACGATGGTCCTGGGGGAAGGACTCCAGGAGAATTAGAAAATCATCCCAGAAATCATAATAGAAACAGCACAGGTGCTGATTCCATCATAATCCCTGGTTCCGAAGTGAAGGTCGGTGGATCTGAAATAGTAGACAATAATCATTCGAGCACTATCAACAACACACCAACCAGTACTACCTCCACTGGCACCATTACTACTTCTGCAATTTCTACGACCGGCTTAAAGAAAATAGAGCGCAAAGAAAGCCCTGACGTCGCCGAAGTCCAGTTCCAAGAACAACAACGAGAGTTGAATGACGAAGAAAAAGCACGAGATTTGGTCAACTCGTTCGGCAGTTTGAACTTACGTCTGTAATATGGGTTGTATATCTAGTTTACTACCAGTATATACGACGTCATATTAGTAAAGTTATCATAACCAACTACAATCGACCATGTATAATTAGATCTCTATGCAAGATCATAGTCTTCATGTGAGCCGATAGCCACCAAAATGGCGATACTAAAAGTGACTGAGGCTCGTGACCCCCAACTGCAAACATAGAAAGGGCTCAATAAGAAGAGTGCATAGATTAGCACCAAAGTTAGGGTACATAGTTAAGAGTGCATAGATTAGCTTCAAAGTTAGGGTACATAGTTAACTATGTTGCTGAGCACACATAGCTAAGGGTATAGTTAGGCCATATGTATCATTTCCCAAAGTAGTAATTTCCCCTTAGTATTATCCACGACGACCTCTCGCAGTTGATCGCCATAGCAGTCACTATTGCGTATCACCCTCAACAAATCAACCTCATTGCCAATCCGACCGCACCCCTAACGCCACCCTCCCCTATTCAAAGAAGCCATCCCCATTGGAGACCGTCCACCAAGCACCGCCCTCCACTGCATTGACAACTAGCGGCACTAATGACCCCCCGCTAATCCTAGCCAGAGGAAGAGCGTATGACAAATCCTAACAATGGATGACCGCTGTCACGTGACCGCCTTGCAATCGTCGTTTTTTCTTTTCTGCCTGGCTGCTACGATTCCCTACTGTTGCAGCGGAAAAATTTTATTAGACCAACTTTCCACCAAAAAGGGATCAATCTCACTAAGCAGCTTACAGCACCTATCTGACATATTTCTTTATTACCACTTATTACCCTCCTTTTCAAGACAGATACCACTTTGGGTGTCGTCGTTCATTAGTACTTGTGTTCTGGTTAAGCGCTTCAAATGGTGTCGGAAAACCCTGCTCCTGGAAGAAGAAGATCACCTTCTTCTTTATCGCCAAATCTCGATGATATTCCACCATCTGTTATGGCCATCTCCAACTTGAGATGTCCTTCGCCTCCGCCTATTTTGACTAACAATCCATCTTCAAGAGCGGTTCCCTCCAACGCTTCCATCTCCGGCGATTCCAATCTTTCATTATCCAAGCAACAGCAGCAACAGCAGCAACAGCAACAGCAACAGCAACAGCAGCAACAACAGCAACAACAGCAAAGAGAAACAATTCCCGCCGGTGGTGCTTTGTTGAAGGAAAAGGAAAAGGAAAAGCTCAACACACCCACAAAGTATCCTTCTCCGGAATTGCCTGTTGCAAATGAACAATTTCCTGCTATCACTCCTGTGACGTCACCCTCCATCCTCAATGGTCAACACAACGACTCATTGACTAGTTTGGACTACTTGGCAAACCCACCCAATTCAAGCACCCACCACAAGGTGCCGTCTGTTCACGCTCATTTCTACGTAGATGAAGCTGTCAAACCCGGCAAGATTAGATCTAGAAGTGGATCAAACCCTGATCCATCCCCCAATACAAACCACGGTAATGCAAAGTCTGCAGAATCACTGCCAAGTTCAAACCCTGCAGACGTGTCTGAAAAACCACCCACACCTACCAATAGCGTTCTTGGGCCAAATGAACAAAATTCTAACATCGATCCTCGGTTGCCTCAGGACGATGGCAAAATCCATGTCTTATTCGGAGTTTGTGGTGCTTTATCTACCATTAAGATCAAACTTATTATCAACAAGTTGTTTGAAATATATACCCCACAGAAGATATCCATCCAACTTATAATGACTAAAGCAAGTGAGAATTTCATTTCTCTGGAAACCTTGAATCATTTGGAGACAGTTAAAAAAGTGAGGGTTTGGAGAGACTCAGATGAATGGACAACGTGGAGGACTAGGCTGGATCCAGTTTTGCACATTGAACTCCGTAGATGGGCGGATATTTTAGTTGTATGTCCACTAACTGCAAATACATTATCTAAGATATCTTTGGGGTTATGTGACAATTTACTTACCAATGTCATCAGAGCTTGGAACACATCTTATCCAATATTATTAGCACCATCAATGGTAAGTTATTCTTACAACGCCATAACCACCAAAAGACAACTAAAAATGATCGGTGAAGAAATGCCATGGATCGAACTTTTGAAGCCAGTTGAAAAGGTCGTTGGAAGTTATGGAGACATCGGCATGGGAGGTATGATGGACTGGAATGAAATAGTCAATAAGATTGTACTTAAACTGGGGGGTTATCCTGATGATGACGATGAAGATGACGAGAATGATGACGATGACGGTGCTAACAATAATGATGACGATGATGACGATGATGATGACGACGACGATGACGACGACGACGACGACGACGACGACGACGATGATGATGATGATGACGATGATGATGATGATGGTGATGATGGCAATAGCGTGGCCGTTAAAGGTGACGAAATTGCCGATACAGTCAAAGTTGGTGTGTCCGGTCTTTCATTAAAATCAAAGGAAATTAAAAGCTCCACTTGAAGAATGGATCTAGTCTCGGTCATCAAGATGTAATATTACTATTTAATAATTAATACCCAGTAATTGAGTAATGTATACTATTATTAAGCATTGACTTATTCTAGTAAGTAATGACTGTAAAGTAGTATTCAATGAAATGAGTGTATTTATCGGTATTCCGTAGCACCCCAATAGAGTAGTTACTATACACGTTTGAACATCCGTAAGTGGTATTGAATTTGATGCTCCTAAGTAATTAATTTAGTGAATCCACATATCGACTTTAAAGGTTGTGGTGACAGTAGCTTATGTTTTCATCTTTTGGCATAAGGTTTTGCCCAGGCGGATAGTTTTCATTTTGATATATCTACATTCTGTTCAAGTACATTAATATATGCCCCAGGACCTTCCTTCGATATAAAATAAATTCGATCTCATGGTTTCTACGGTTAAAGTCAAGTAGGAAGAATTTCAAGTGAAAATATTTTGTATGGTTTATTTGAGAACTTAATCTTTCTATGTAAAAATGTATATAATGATACTTGCCGTTCGTTCTTTGTATGTAGTAATGCAATGTAGAAATGAATGTCGTTAAGGAATGTTATTGAATTGTTTAATCTTCTCGTCTCTCCATTCTTGGTAATCATCGCCAATAACGGTAGAGCTATCGCAAGTTGTCAAACTTAATCTCCTCTTGTTGAAACCATCTATTTTCGCTGTAACATCTTCGAGTAAAGAATTCTCTTTGAAATCCTTCCCAGGGCTTAATGCCAGCATGCCATATAAGCTTTCATTCTCTTTTCCTTGATAGGACGAATATTCTTTAGGCTTGCTCACATTTGCTACTACGTTATTGACTCTCAAAGGTGATGTACTTTGAATGTTTCTGTTTTCCTCGTTCCTTTGTCGGACAAAGCTAGCATTTCGTGTTTGATCGTGATACACATGTTCCTTTTGTCCATGCGGAAGTAGTGGTGAGTTTAAAGGTTGTAAAAATGTAGTGCTCTGTCTTGACAAATTGGAATCAGATTTTGAGGCAAGCCTGGTAGGACTCTCCAAACTCGATATTGAAGTATTAGATCCGATGCTTGAATTCATGGCGTTTGTAAGTCTAATTGTCGTGGGGTTATTGTATGTTCTTTCAGAAACAGGACGATTTGAGTTTCTAACGAGGACTGGTTTTCTCTTGAACATTTGATCTTTGTTAGGTGAACTCATCACAGGAGATCTTCTGCTAGGTAACGCTGCTGGACGTCTTTGATGTTTGATTGTTATTGGAGATCTGGGGGCTTTTTTGGGAGAAGTCGCCAAAGGGCTATTAGATTTAACTGGAGACTGTCTGGATCTAGCTGATCTTGAACTATTTTTATTTAGATATTGAGATTCAATCATCAAAATCTTCTCAAAAAAGTCTTCACCATGCATTAGCATTGGTTTCAATCCATTTGTGAGTGCATAATCATTATACTTGATAATCTCGGACTTGATACTCTCAATAAGTTTAGGCATTGTCTTGTTAATTTTCTTTCTTAATTTCTCTTCATTGAGTAATATTTTACAGGAGTTTTTGCTTAAAAGTCTGGAGGAATCTTTAGATGACTCGATAAGGAACTCTTGATCTTTTTGGAGATTATTCAATTGCTCGAACATTGTTAACATCGGTTCCTTTTCTTTAAAGTCATTCTTCAATACATCAAGTTCTTGTTCATGCTCTGATAATACCGTTTCTTTATCTGTTGAGTCGATTTGTTCATCATAATTATAATACTTGAATTGCAACCTTTGATCATCAGAATAGAACATTCTGTTCCAATAGATTTCAATCTCAGATCTGGCTCCTGATATGAACTTTTCAATAAATTCAGATCTCTTCATGTATAACTTATTAAGTTCCATTTTCCAATTCAATAATGAAATATCAGATAATGAATCATTCACATTTAAAAAGGTTTGAATATAATCAGAATTCTCTCCTAATTTCTCCCACAATTCTTGACAAGACGTCATATAGTTGTCCCACTTTTTCTGTTTCACTTCCACCTTACGTTGAAGGATACTCGCAAATTTATTTAAATAATTCAAATGATCCTCACTAAGTCCAAAATGTTTGGGGTCTGATTGAATGAATTTCAATGTTTCAGTGTCAAGGTATCCATCAGACGTTAATGAGTCTTCAGTACTAAGAACTTCATGTTGCTTCTGTATCTCGATAAGTTGGTCCTCGGATAAATGTAAGAGTTTGATACATCGTAAACTTCTGTTTATAACATCATTGATTTTGTCCTTTCTTATATTGATTTCGGTATCACAGAACTCGATCTCTTTTTGAATATTTGATAAAATTTCAGGGGTTATTTTAGTGATTTTCAAGCTTCGTATCACTCTTACTATTCTGTAATTAATATCACGTAAATTATTGAGAACTGTATCAATACTTGAGTGCAGTGAGTTATCGGTTGATTCCATTGGTGGGGTTGTATTATCAATTTTTGATTTCCTGGGACTGGATATTATGTACGCATACTTGTCGGTATATTTTCCATTCAAACTCATCAATGATTCGGAATTATCGCATAGTTTAAGATAATTTATAGCACTATCAAATTCATCCATAAGAGTTCTATGATCTTCTGTTTCTTCTTTCGAAGGTAATACTTTGATTACCGATACATTTGCTTGAGGAGAATAGAAATCTCCTATCACTTCTTTACTGTCTAAGTATTTTGCAGATAGAACAGTGAGCTTTCTGAATATGTTCACAAATGACTTCAATGTGTCTAGAAATACCGAATTGAGACTAACCTTCAATTGTAACAAGGTATGTTGGGGAATGTTCTTCATCATATAATCGAATTGCTGGTCCATGTCCACCGTGGCATCGTCGTTTTCTGAAGATGCAGATTGGACATTGAAAGGAGATGTCAGGTAGTATTGTGATCGGTTGCGATTCTTCATATTGTTCAACTTGTTTATCACATCTGCCTTGTACCCTTCTTCATACATGCTGGTGTTATTGAACACCAACCCTCTGTTTAAAAGGGACAAGTGCTTCTCTGCATTTGGATCGTCCATCATTGCTAGTATTATTCTTATCTGCTGTCTCAACCATTCACATTCATTCTCTATATTGCACTTTTCTCTCTGGAGATTGGTTGTGAAGTTGTTGATCGTGTCAGATATCACCACAAAGATTTCTGATTTCTTGAGGGCAATCTCGGTTGATGAGTAACCTATTTGGTTATAGATGCAATTCAAGTCTTCAATCGTGTGGTTTACATTGGACATTATGTTATCGAATTCTTTGCCTGCAGATCCCTTTTGTTCTGGTTCTCTTTCGTTTGCAATGTTCGATTCTACGTCCAGCGTATCTGTAACAGGAGGCACTTTGGACGGAGTATGTAGATTGAGTTGGAGATTTCGACCCCATGATCCATTCATCTCTACAGATGGGTTTTCGAAACTCATCTTCAAGTATGCTGGAATAGTCTAATAAGGGGCAAATCACGGGAAGGTACTTTTCTTGACAATCCTGTGCGTTGGTTCTTGTGGATAAGGTGGTCTGCTCTGTTAAGAGTTTAAATGTTCTTGTATTGTGCTTTACTTGATGATGGCACACTCGATCTTATTGTAAACAAACTTTGATGTTAACAATTACAAATTGAAGCGTGCACGCGATATTGGGGTTTCCTTTTTGGGCCAAAATGTAAATTCGATGTTACGGCTGCGAAATGAGATGAGAAGACGACTGGGGGAAGAAAGTAGAACAGAACCAAGGAAAACAAACCGAGAGGGTAACGTGCTGGGACCTGTGTGGGAACTAAGATAGAAAGAGCAAGGACCCTAATCCCAACAGCTAAATACAACCTAGACATACATTTTCGTTAGTGTATTGAAGACACCATTTCCTCCACATTATGCCCCATCTCTCTTCTTCTATTCTTTCTATATACATGCTACTTGTCCACCTTGTTTACTTGGTACATGATTGACGCTAATTCGTCTCCGAAATTGCTATCCACAGCTTCATTTGTGACTGTCGACAGCTCTGTGAATAATTCCTCAGTGATCATATCTTCGGTATTCTCATCAATGAAAAGCACTGGATCAGTCTTGATCTTCTCAAGCTCCTCTCTCGTCTTGTAGTTTTTATAAATTTGATTCTTTCTGTATGCAAAACCATTCACCTGCCAGTTTTGTTCTCTAGCCATTTTGAAAATATCTTTAGCAGGACTTACGGTAGCTTTTACGGAGTGTCTAACAAGCTCCTTGTACCACATCTCAGAAGCTGTGAATTCCTTTCTAGAATAATGAAACTTTATAAATGGATAGATTTGGTTAAATGTAAAAGGAATGTGATGATCTCTTGAAAGCTTAATTACTTTAGCTGCGAATGCATAATCATTGTGTATCATTAAGCTCGTATGGATCAAAATATCACTTAATGAAGTAGTTCTATTCTTTCTTGAAATCTTCATTTTGTCATTAAAGTCATTAAATATCGATTTGGCGGTCTCAAATCTATCACTAGACTTATGGACCTTGATTTCCTTCTCTCCAGGGTTCATTCTCAATAAATATGTGATCAATTGATAAACCACCCGATCATTCATTGAATCTCTTGAAAAGTACTGTTTTGGTTCGTCTATCGACTTCATTACCATTCCAATATAAGTCTCATATAATTGGCGAATGAACTCGGATGTAAGTACATTCTTATCAGTAGATTGCAAAACTATTTCATAAACATTGGCCAACGAATTAGGCGTGAAATCAAATCCAGTTAATCTCTCATCAATGCTAGCCTTTTGAACAACTTCAGTAGACGAAACTTTACCTAATTGTCCATTACCATGAGTTACATTCAATAATTGAAGTTCATTCAAAAGATCTAATCCACGATTTCGATCTCCTCCATCTTCTCCATTAAATACAGATGCAGTATATCCTATTAAAATCTTAGGTGATTTGGGATATCTGCTTTTGATTAATATAAGTATTTCTTCAATCAACAACAATCTCTCTCGCTTGGATAAATTATTTAAATCAATATTATTCATCAATAATAGAGCTTCCTGAAAGTGTCGATGCATTCTTAATTTCTTCATTACGGTCAAAAATGTAGCAAATTTCACCTCAATGTTTCCTTTAACCATATATTTCAACACTTGTATACAACCTCTGGGTCCTTTGAATGTCATTACATGGCCAAGAAGAGTACGAAGAATGATCTGGATATCTTCGCCGTAAGTGGTATCGCCTTCCCAGGGTTCATAGTTGGGTTTCGATAATTCAGCACATTTTCTTTCAAACTTCATCACCAATAAATTCAAATACAAATTGGCATTCACGATATCTTTATTGCTTAGAAAGTATTCTGTGAAATTTTGCAAATCCATAATGGAAAAAAACAACAACATCTTCTCTCTATGATTTGTGTCGAAGTCGAATTTCAATGTCTGATGCCATTTAGGATTCATCCAACCTGTTCTGGCCACAAATCTTTCTGATTCGGTACCAGAAAATAACGTATCTTTCAAAAATTTCCGTATTTTTATGTTCCTAGTTTGAATATTCAAATGGAAAAGACTCGAATAAAGTTGGCAGAACCGGGCCGGAGTTGTGACTCGGATAATCTTCGAATATAAATCTTTGTTTAATGATAATGGTGTAGGATTGATTATTCCAGTACTTGAAAGCTTTTCCAAATATCCCAAGAGAAAATCTGCCTGTTGTGCTGGCGACTTCTCTTTCATATGCAAAATGGTACTAATATTATGGAAGAAGCCTGAACGAAATTCCTCCGAAGAAGGTGACAAGATATATTCAAAAATGGATTTTTTCACCAGGTTATCGACGAAAATCTCCTTCACTGCCGAACATACCACTTCAAGTATATCGCTGTTGGACGTAGACTGGATAAATCTGGCGACGGTTGCTGGATCTAGAAGAATGTTTTCATTTATGATTTGGATCAAGTTTAAACAGAGCTGATCGTATTCTTCTATCGATCTTCCTTTAATCTGGATCAAGTGAGTATACTCTTCATTTGAGAGGTTTTTCAATTCTTCTACAGACATAATAAACAACGGATTTGGGTATGTATCCAATGGCAAGTTCAAAATGTCCTTTTCGTCCCCCATCAATGGTTTTGAAAATGGTTGACTTCGGATATTAATAGTGAATGGAGGTTCTACTTGAGTTTGTGGGGGGTGTGTTATAGTGGCTGTTGTGGCGTGCCGTATTTTTGATGGGATCCGAATACCTATATGATCTGAACCATATCCCTTTCGTATATTTGGTGGCCGTCTGGTACATCTTTGTAGAGCCTTCATAATGAAGATGAATGATTAGCTATGTAAATTTTGCGCATTAAATCGAACATTGATCATTACAGATTTATACACTACTACTCCACTACAACCATTTGACAAAAACTAGGAAGAAAGTTTATTAAAGTAGAGTTTTATAGAACTCATGTTTGTTCTAGCTAAGTCTTCCTCATCAGTTTCCCATTTTGTTCTCTTCGTTTCTCTATTTTATTCATTCTATCTATATTAGTACCGCACTCTCATCGCTATCACGACGTCCATCCCAGTTAGACATGATCATTTCCGAAGTATTGACTCCATTATTTCTATATAAATGTTTCTGGTAAAAGTAAAGGGCATCGAATATGATTGTCCCCGAACTTCCGAGAATATATGGCAATTCCTTCATAAAAAAGTCCATTTTGGAATCCTTACCTAAGAATTCACAACTAGTCAAGATCGAAAAGGTATAGGTGAGGTTACCTAGTAATGCAGCTCCAAAAAGTAATGGAGATATTCCGTCTACGGATTTTCTCTTGTAATTCTTGTACAATTGTGGACATCGGGAACTAACATACACCACCGTACATCCCCAGGCCAACACCAATCCCAACGTGTCGTAGTTTTCCGACGTCCCGGACTCTTGCATCGTTGTGAAAACAGACCTATCTATAGCCATGGCATTGGCGGTGCTGGCAATAGCGCCCATCACCGACACCTTCTTAATGGTGGGAGTTCCTTCGTCCATAGAATTGTAACTACTCCCAGGGGAAGAGTTATTGACCTCCATGGGGTTTTTATGTCTAATATGTATGGCAGTAGCATGTAAATCGACGTCTGGAGTCTTGGTGGTGGTTTCTGATTCATTCATCTGATTCACCCTCTGGTATTGCAATTGAGTCTTCGGATACACACTATTATAGTAGTAGTATTGGAAGCACAATGTAATGTCGTTGCATATAAAGAACAAGCTCAAGTACACCTGGAACTTCAAAACTGCATCGTTCAACAAACAACTTGTGAAGCTTAGAAAGTCACCCATGAACCAGAGCAACAAGAAAGACGACGATATTCCCTCCGCTGATTTGTTCCGATAATTGGTGATGATTTGCGGGAGCTGGGCAAAGATCCAACTCGTACACGAGATGGTACTAAAGAGATTCGACGTTATATCATTGCAGGCCATAACGAAGAAGAAAATATGTAGGGAAGATACAAACTAATATCGGGAGGGAGTTACAAACAAATCTGGTAAGCTATTGTTATCTCTGATTTTAGCGCGCTAGGTTAGAATTTCCCTATTAGTCACCTAGTTGTCATAGTGAGGATGATGGTCATTCAAAGGGCTCAAAGGTCAATCACTAAATTCAGTACAATTTGGATGACGTGACATTGGAGAATATGAAGGGGGTGGAGTTGTACTTGCTTGATATTTAGGGATCTGTTGATTTATTCTGTTTTGAATTTTGTGCCAGATTTGCAATTTTTTGCGGCAAAACCGAAATGGCTGCAACTGGAATGATCTTGCAAAGGTTTCTGACACTATGTAATATTAATACTATCTTGCTTGAATTATATTTAACTGATACTACATTCCAATAAACCTCCATTATCTATATTGCATGCATTCCTATATTTTTCATTGCATCATGTTCCTGATCCTAATATTTAAACTACTATACTTTATAAAGGGTATCCAAAAAGGCAACAATGATTTTATCAGCAACACCCACCGTTTGAACACTTCCAGCCACACCGTAAACTACAGCGGTCTCGGTAGACAGTTTCTTTTGGTCAGGCGTAGATGGCGCATTAACCAACTTCTCAACACTACTAGCAATCCCTTCAATCATTTCGTCCACTACTGGAACAGATAACTTGGTGAAGGCAAAGTGCAATGCTGGAGGATGTTGTAAACTAGAAAAATGCCATCCATTAGCAGTGAGATCATCTCCAAGATCATAGATATTCAATAAATTCTTTGATGCATCACCCACCTTAAATGACACCACTGAACCAATGGGATCTCCAATAACTTCCAAATACTTACTCAAGACTTTATGATTATTAATGGCCTGTTTCAATCTCATAGATGCTCCCACAATCTCTCTACAAGATTGCTTATAGCCACTCTTTCCGATATTGATCAAGGTAGCCCAACATCCAACCATCAAAGCTCCAGGTCTAGATCCTGCCAAGGTTGGCGATCCATACATTCCCCCGGTCCAATCACTCAGAATGTAGTATTGACATTGACGTAATTCTGGACTTCTATACATAATGACAGAAGAACCCTTTGGAGCAAAACCATACTTATGGGTGTCACACGAGATCGACGTAACTCCTGGTACTCTGAAGTCAAATCCTGGGATTTTTTTATCGCCATGAACTTGAGAACTTTCCAAGAAAGAAACAATGAATGAACCCAAACAAGCATCAACATGAAGTGGAATTTTGTATTTCAATCCCAATACAGATAAAGACTCAATGTCATCAATAACACCGTGAGGAAAGTTAGGAGCCGAGCCAACTAAAAGAACAGTGTTCTTATTGATGTGTCTTTTCACTTTTTTGATATCGACTTGATAGGTCACAGGATCCAAATCAACCTTATGAAGAGTCATACCGAAATAATAACATGCCTTTTCAATTCCGGCATGGACAGTGATTGGAGCAATAATTTCTGGCTTGGTAATTCCTTTGTGAAGTTTTCCATATTCTCTTGCTGCCAACCCAGCTAAAAGTAAAGATTCGGTACCACCAGAAGTACTAGACCCACATCCACCCAGAGGAGCATTGAAGATGTCAAGAACCATGGCCACAACCTCAGATTCCATTTTACGGACCCCAGGAAACACGTCTGGGTGCAACTGATTAGCTACAGCATACTTACGAAATGCAATCGCTTGAAGTTCGAGTAGCTTATCACCACCATGATAAACGGCCCCACTGACCTTCCCTTTCTCCCATTCCGTGCGTTGCAATTGCAGTAACATGTCTAGCTCGGAGTCGATATTGATAGTATCCAAGCCCAACTCTGGAATCCTGGGGAATTCTCCCAATTGGTCACTAGTCTTCATAAGCGTCTCCTCGATCTTCTTCGTGGTAAGTGCAAGCTCCTTGTCGACCTTTCTCTTGATAGGAGGAAGGGACAAGAATATCGTAAAGACCTTCTTCTTGATAGCGTAGATAAGCTTGTGGAAAGTTCCGACGATTCCGTAACCACGCAAATAAGTGTAGGCCGTCGAGACACGATTCAAGACATACATGAGCACTATAAAATCCCGGATATACGGCACATATGCCCAAGGCAGTACTGTTGTATTGGCCATATTGAATTGCAAGTAATAGTTTAGGATAAGATGTGGGGACTATAATTTTCGAGAGCAGTCTCTAGTCTTTTCTCATTCCGGAGCACGTCACCGCGCGCGCGCTCAACTGGCGGGACACGACCGACTCTACTGGAAAAAATGTGCCTACGTAAACTTGCCCCAAAAATTGCAGTGTCTTAAGAAGTCTATTTCTTGCTGATCAGCAAGATTTGTGTGGTAAGGGCTACGGTTAGAGATGGGATTTTCTGCAGATTTATACTGGTTATCTACAGAGTAATGATCTCAGATTGGGACTGTTCTTCAAATCTCGTCTATTAATATAAAGGTGTAGACCCTCTACTAACCCGATTAGTAGGTCTGCTATTTGACCCCGAAGCTGTGTATTCGAGAATCGCTTGTCTTTCCTTTGAAAGCTTGTCGAGCTTTTCCTTGTAGTACGACGAGATGAATTCGTTATTGGTCTTCAAACGTTTCAATTCGTGTTCATAATTGGCAAGTGTTTCTTTCTTGACCAACGATGGTAATGAACTCATCCCGGGTCCATTGATCTTGGCTTGAATGGACTTATTTTGTTCGACAAGTTTAGAAACACCTCCAGAAAGTAGTGCTGCTTCTGATGAACTGTTTTGGTAATTCTGTCGAATAGTTTCATTTTCATTTTCTAGTTTATTGTATTCTTTTTGAAGGGTAGCAAATTCTTCCTTTAATTTTGTGATTGCTTCTGTTTGGGACTCAACACCCTTGTCCAGGTTTTCCTTAAGGCTTTCTAAAATATTCAACTTCTCGCTGGATTCTCTTTGTTTCTCCTTCGATTTGGTTAGATCTCCATCAACTTTGGCAAGTTTCTTCTCCGAGAAAGCCGCATCATCATTCAATCGTCTGAACTTATTATAATTACTGGCCACTGATTCTTCATCTTGATCATACTTCAATTGTCTTTGAGATTCCTGTACTCGTATAGTTTCCAATTGCTTCTCATACATGCTTGCTTTCATGTCAATTTGAAGGATTTTATGATTCAAGGTTTCTGCTAGTTTTGACTTATAGTTTTTATACTCTATATTGGTAGTTGGTAATTCGATTTTGATGCTTTCTTCTTTATCTTCGTCATTAATGGGTAAACTAGAATAATTGGTTTGTAGCTTTTTCATCAACTTGTCGTCAGTAAAACTAAATGTAACCTTATTATTGAAATCTTCCATTAGATGTACTATCACAGATTCTTCATTTCGATGATATATCCAGTTGATCAATTTCTCCATTTGCCTTCCATACATATCCAAGAAGAAAGTGTCATCTCCACCATTTTCAAAAAGATGAAATCGATTCACCACTAAGGTGTTTAATAGTTGCAACTTCCACCTAAAAACCGGATTTGACGTATCCCTCTTGAAATTGATTGTGCTTTTAGGTTCTGGGATTTGTAATATCATATGTTCCAAGGAAAATACTGGAACGGGAACTATGATAGGAGTTCGTGAAGAATTGGATTTGAGTAGTTGTATACTTGGAGATTTCACATCAATATTCATGTCAAATGAAAAGATTAGATTGAACCTGGAACTTTGTCTTCCAGGAAAGGACATATAGTTGTTATAAAGCTGTTGGGAAGTGATCAAATATAAACACACATTTGGAAATTCACCGCCATTTGAACCCGAAGAATCCAGTCCCTTGGTAGCTCCATAGTTAGGTATACCCCTATTGTCTTCATATAGTTTGGAACCGCTAAGATTGATATAATTGACGTATTTTCCAATTATCAACCCTTCTACTAGTTCCAATTCCTTGACATTCTGCGTGACCACCAAAACATGAAATCCAGGGGTAGTTGCTTGAGGGTCTGGTATCACTATCAAGGAGTCAAGCATCCGGTTGAAAAGCTGGAACTTGCCCGATAAGTTGACCAACTTCGAATTCACCTCCAGAAGCAAGAGATTCTTAGGAATGAAATGGTCCACCAACAACGACGGATGGTTGTCTACCAACAACAATTGGTCAAACAAAAGAGTGATTTTCTCGTACGAACTAAGAGTCGAACTAGGGGCCGTCGACTCAAGAAGTGAGTTGATACTGTTCCTCATCAACTTGGAGCGTACCTCCTGGACCAAATCGCCACTGAAGATACGAAGCACGATTTCCATCACCTCCTTCTGTACCTGGGTCAATATGGTGGGCACATGGTATATTTCCTGATCAGGCTCGACGCTATCAAAGAGCAGACTACCCTCCACGTTGTCGTCGGCCATAAATAACGACACCGGCTGGTTCGATAGTATGTCCTTAAGATTCATAACAAAAGACGGCTGGTACTTGAAATTTGTGCATAGTATGCATTTGCGCACACATAAACGAACCGCTACGAAAGATCCTACAGCACCACCAGACGCTCGCTTAGCTAGACCTTTCAGGGCCACCAATTCCAAACCAAAAAAGTACCAGTGCTGATTTAATTGAAGCCCAAGTTAGGTTGGACCGAAGTATTGTTTCTAAAGGAGATTGTACCACAGGTATCATTACATTTCTGAGCTTGCTACGGTTTTAGACGCTTGTTAACCCGTTGGCTGTCTTAGGTCTTCCAGCACCCATGATTACTTCATTTCTACTTTTTGACTTTCACTTGTTCTCTTATTTTACTGCTATTGTTCTTTGTATTCGTTTATTGCATGCTTCTATATTCTCCTGTGTTATTTCCTTTCTCTTCTTTCTCTTCTTTCTCTTCTTTCTCGTTCTATCATTTCTATAGTCTACCCTATCTCCTTCCCTTCTTCTTAATTACAACATTCAACCCAATACTTCCCAAACTATCCCATACAACATCTTCAACTTTCTTGGGTAACTTTCGTCCATACAAACATTGGTCTACCAACCACATTCCCACCAAAAACTCCGGTTTGTTCAAACTACCATCGTTCCGAAAATCTACCAAGTTCCAAATCGTCTGAAGTGTGTCTTTGGGCAATCGACTACGCTTCCAGATCCTCCTCACCACAACCCCATGCATCAATTCTGTAGGATCTACCGATGAGAGCTTGTGGAATTCCGCATGATCATTAGCATTACTGGGATCGTAATTCGTGGCCTTGGACGATAATCGAGCTGCTTTTAATGAAACTTCTTCCTCTTCTTTGTTTAATATATTCTTGGATTTCGTATAGTCTACCCCGATTAGCCGTGTCACAACATAGTTGATATAGTTACCTTTATTACTCACCCACACCCCTTCATATCGCTTTCTCTCCTGCTCTGTAATGTAGTTCAAATCGTTATGGTTCTTCCATGGCTTGTTTTCATTGAAAAGCAACTTTTTGTCTTTTCTTCTGTTCGACTCTCTCATCGTCGTTTTAAGTTGTACCGGCTGGTTCTTATGTGACACAACTATAGGTGTCGAAGGCCTTGAAATTACTTTGGGACGTTCGGAATCCGTATCTTCAGATTGTCCTAACAAGTTCACAGAAGAATCCACCCCCTTTATTTGCTTGGTTCTCTTGAAAAGATGTTTATGCTCTGGTTTGTTTTGTTTCTGATTCACTGAATTGGGAAATTGTGGAAATTTCTTGTCAATGCTTCTCGAACTGTCCTGACTAAGTCGAGGTCTTGTCGTCCCAAAATCGGTATCTTGATCACTAAAGTAGTCTGAAGTTTCATTATTTGAAAACAGTGACCGACTAGAGAGGAATTCATTTCCCAACACGAAACCTTTATCATCTGCACATCTCGAGGAATCGTCAGATTCATCTATTCTAGGAGGAGTAAGTAATAAACCCGCTCCCAACCCATTACCACTAATAATGCTGGCTGATCCTCCAGGCGTTGGTGGTTGTAATGAATTTAAGCTTGAAAAATCATACGTTTCCAATTGAGGAGGGGGTTTTCTTTTTGGTTTCTTTTCTTCAATCGGAGTTTTGACTACATCAGGTTGAACGATTTTACCATTAAATGACCTTGGTGATTGGTTGACAAGCAAATTATCAGCACTTCCGCCTGTTGTCATTCTAGCACAAGCATGCAGGGAAAGAGGGATTGAGATTGGCGAGATGTTCCGTTTCTTAAATGAATCCACATCTAATTGGTCTTTTGATGAATTCGCAGATGAGCCTCCCATGAATTCCTTCGAAAGTTCCGTAGAAGAAAGATTAGGTACCTTATCGGAAGCTAGTTCTGCCATTAGGTTTTCACCACTATTATTCTCCCTCAAACTGCCTTCGTCACTTTCATTTGAACAATAGTTTAATTTAGAATCAGTATCAACCACTATTTCTGGTGGTAGGAGACTTCCATTGACATCCAGTAACGCAGAGCCAATCGATGAATACGAATTGTTAAAATATGGCCGTTCGTATATAAAGTTCTCGCTACTAGTTGGACTATTATGTCTTTCAATAGCAGGAAGCGTGGGACTTATTGATGCAAACGATTGGTTCTTGGACTGATCAATTTCACTATACGAGATGTTTTGCAGTCCAGATTCATCCACCAGGGATCTTGGTCTTGATTTCATGTTGATAGAGTTTCTAATGGATCTAAGCATTTCTTGAGGTTCATATTGTGAGGATAATCGCCTCAGATTTGGATCTATAGGTTTTGATTTTGCTTCAATGGACTGTTTGACATTTTTTATCATATCCCGATGTTTGGAAGATGTAATTGATAAGTTTGAATGTTGAGACGTTGATTTTTTGAATTTGAACTTATCCAAGGGGGGTGATATTTCAGTAGGAGACGAATTTGGGGAAGTCAAATCTGAATTGGAGCTAATAGAATTCTTTCTACTAGGGGGAATGTGAGTGACCGATGCGGCAGCTGCGGCAGCGGTACTCAATGCATATTTTGGAGGTGGAGGAGAAGGTTTATCAGCTGTGGATTCTTGCTTTGAAATTGGTTTCTGCTGGTAGAAAGGCGAAGTTTTCAAAGCGATTGGAGATGGTTTCGGGGTATTTGGAAAGAATTTTGGAACCGTGCAATTTTGGGCCAGTTGTGGAGGTTTACCTTGGGTAGTAATGGTTCGCTTGATAGGTTGTTTCAAATCAGGACGATTGGTGGCCGATGGAGTTTTTGGTTTGGGGGTATGCATTGGAGATTTCAAGGATGTGGTGGTCGGGAAGTTAGTAGACACTCTCAAGGGTTGTTTTCTTTTCCCGGAACCACCATTGACGGGCTCTTTATACGGCAAGCCGCCGGTAGTGGTGATATTATTAGTAGTTGACAACATTGTGCTTGAACTAGTTGGGATTTTGAAGGTCGATTTCTCTTCATTTTTTATACCTTTAAAAGCCGCCAAAGCAGCCGCTTGACTGGCGGATGTCGACATTTGGATAGCAACAACTCAAATCTCAAGTCCAAAGGTACGACGACGACAAGAAATAGATCAAAGATGGAGTCACTTTGCAAAGCCAATGGCAGAATATAATGTGAGTAGTGTTTTGTAGGTGACAGACAATTGCTACAGCCTCGTTTTGCGATGTGCGACTCTCAATGTTAGCGAAGCATTAGTGATTAATAGATTACAAAGATAGCCAGAACGACGGCAGAAAAAGCCCCCGTACAAAATGCCAGCTACAAATGTGAACACGTGTCGGGCATGTTAAGTTGGGGCATGTTAAGTGTCTTAAGATCTCGCCGAGGTGCCCCCGCAATCAGAGCGAACGGCTTGGTCGCTGTATGGAGCTGGTGCTCCTTCTGGTTACGGCGTGTGTCTAAGTGTGTGTCTGTAACGATGTGTCTGCAACAGTTTGTGCCTTATTGATATACCTTTGGCATTATTAGATGCGCGCGCGTTTAACGTTTACCGTCAAAGCTAAGGGGTTCCTGTGACCTGGGTGGTGTGATGGTGGTGGAGTGGTGGTAGTGGTGGTGATTCCTAGCACTCTTTGGGTACAAAATATGCTTCATACGTATGCTGAGAACGTGCCGTTCTACCTAGTAATGCTACATAGTTATTCCTGTGGGTACTTCTACTTCGTCATGACTACATATGGACTCGTACTCTGCTCTCCTGCACTATATCGTTACTTTGTATATTGCTTGTCCTCTCTACCATCTTCCACAAACTACTTCTTTCTTTACTTACTTCTCTTCTTGTTAGCATTGGCGTTTCTGCCTCTTCCGACTCTGACCCCCGATTGTCTCACACTGCTTCCAAACGGCGTCATACAATTGTCGGCACTTCCTCCTCCTATCCATTCTTCCATCACCTTCTCGTTCTGTCTTCTTTGCCATTCGTCATCTTTGATGGCTTGTTGGTACTCCTTTTGATCTTCTCTCAAAATCAATGGGTTTTGTAATGCCTTGTGACGGTTTTCTTTGTTATGCTGGAATCCTCCTTTTCCTTGGATCTTGATTTGGTTTCTACTCAATGGCGATGGAATACTATACTTATCACCACGTCTGATCCATTGGAAATTGGATTTCAAATGTGGGTTGATCTTCCCTGTCTTATTACTGATGGAAACCGCACATCTCATAAGGGTATTTCCTCCACAGTTAGGACAGAAATGCTTGGGCTTTCCACTCTTAGGAATTGCTGTCAACCGGAAACAAGCATGACATCTGAGCATATAGTTTCTGACTCTCTTTATCTGTCTACCGGACATAGAGTTCATCAAATTAAGCCCAATTTGCATGGCTACATTTTGACATGCAAAATCCCCTGTAGATAGTGCCACATCGGTTTGCATACCTGCTTCTGTATCGTTGACTTTTTCATTATTATCCTTCAACATCGATTCCTTCAAGTTTTCAGGAGTAATCCATTCTCCATCGTCATCTTCTTCGTCATATTCGGCCGTCAATTCATTCTCTGGTGATACTACATCATCAGATTCAGAACCTTTTAAAGGTTCGATTACTTCCTTGATTTCTTCCTTGACTTCTTCTACCACCACTGGCTCAATCTTCGGTGGAACCCATGGCTCCTTCTTTTCCTTTTTCTTATTTGGTCTATGTTTTTGTTTTCTTTGAACAGTAACAAATCCATCATCTTCGACTGATAATTCATCGACTGCTTCTTCAATTGGAGCTTCTTCCTTTATTTCTTCAGGTTTTGATACCTCCTCATTTTCAACCTTTGCAACTGGCGCTATGTGCTTGACTTCTTCTTTCTTTTCTCCAGGATACTTTCTTAATCTTTCAACATTTCCAGCTTCACATTCCAACTCATAAGCTAATGCAATAATATGGATATCATTGACGGACAAAACTGCATAGTCCCCGGTATACTTGGCAAAACTGTTCACCTTCTGTATAAATTCCGGCTTTGGATGTCTTACCACAAGGTCTTCGGCCCACAACAACAATTGACTTCTGGCATGCTCATCTCTAAGTTCGCCATGGACACCTGGGGTGGTGTAGAACTTTTCGGCATATTGCTGTAAAGAGGATGCAGATTGGGTAATAAGAGGGGTGGCATCTAGTACCA
The DNA here is from genome assembly GCA_030570835.1 of Suhomyces tibetensis. Taxonomy (NCBI): domain Eukaryota; kingdom Fungi; phylum Ascomycota; class Pichiomycetes; order Serinales; family Debaryomycetaceae; genus Suhomyces; species Suhomyces tibetensis. Next base: position 49,317 of record JAJLWT010000016.1, read on the forward strand.
ACGAACGCACTTTGGCAATAGCTTGTTCAGACATGATAGGAAGTATGATCTGTGCTTTATAGATCAGTTTATCGATATGAATCTTCGATACTTACACAAAAAAAAAATTGAGACGGAAATAGTGATGAGCAAGAAAATCCGGTCACATGTTGGATCACGTGTTGGGCACCTGATACATCACGTGTATTATGCACGCAACCTCTTCCTGTGCGACAATGGATCGCTTAATGATTCCTTGATTACAAGGTTAGAGGAGGGACCCATATTGGCTTATAATTCCCCAATTGAGGCCCCAATCGTGAAGCAACAGTTATACCAAAGCCGAATTAGTACTCTGGTTGTAAGCAATTGATATTTTTTCCAAGAGGGATTTCAAATATCGAACAGGGGCACAGCAACGTTTTAAGAACCACAATTCGATTTATTAACGCGCATGACGGTGTATTTCTCACAGGCCTTTTACAAGCTACAAGCATATTTAAACGGTGGTGAATTTCCCAATTGAAAAACAGTTTGTTCAACAAAAACGTTTTTCAGAATGTCAGAAAATAAAATTATACTCCATTGGTAAGTTAAAGTAGGAAGAGGATTTTATTCCTTGCCTTGAGACAATTACTAACTAGGTGATAGGCTTGATCAATCCAGATCTCACAGAATCTTGTGGTTATTGGAAGAATTGAAATTGAACTATGAAGTCAAGGTATATAATAGAAACAAGGGAATGCGTGCTCCTAAGGAATTGACAGCAGTCCATCCACTAGGAAAGTCTCCCGTTATTGAAGATATCGCACCAGATGGAGGTAAGACCGTGGTTGCCGAGACAGGTCATATCATTAGTTATTTGGAACGTCACTATGACACTGCAGGAAAGTTGTCTCCATCTACTGTCAAGGAAAAGGAAGATGTTGACTACTTTTTGCACTACACTGAAGGTACATTACAACCATTCTTAGTCAGCTTACTCGTCGGAGATATTGCCAAGAAGACTGCACCTTTCGGGGCCGGTTTACTTGTTGGATTTATCATCAAGAAAATCAATTCCGAATACTATGGTACTGAATTATTGAAGAATCTTGATTTCCTTGAATCCGTTGTCAAGAAACAACATGAACGTAGTAGTGAATATATTGTTGGAGACAAGTTGACGATTGCTGATATTATTTTAAGTTTCCCACTTTATCACAATATCTTCAGCGATCTTGAAAGAGCACAAACCATCACTGGGGGTACTTTTGATGTTTCCCAAAAGTATCCTCATTTGAAAAAGTATGCTCTTCATTTGTCCAACGAACCAAATTTAGTAAAGGCCAATGAAATCATTACTGGGTTAGGTTCAAAGTTGTAAGTAATTTTTTATAATATATTAATGAGGAAATATATGTATTTGATAAGGGAAGGACGAATTAGGAAATCGTATATGAATGATAATAGAGATGATGTGGTCTAAATATGCCTACCAGATACTAATTAGGCTCGTTATATTAGTTAGAGTCCTACAACCCATGTAATTTCCAACCCCGCAATTTTGAATTTCCTATTTAGGTACTTAAGCAGAAGTACACTCTTAAAATTATACTTCCCCCATATAAAGGTATGATAAATGAAGTAGATTCACCACTTGATGAAGCATAATCCAAACACCTTACTAATTTACTCTTTGGTTTATCAATCATTTAAAAAAAAATGACACTGCAAACACCTCCCAAGCTTTATCGAGACAAATTTATTTTACACTGGTATGTTAAAATTTGAGAAAAATATCAATTCCGCTCTTATTCCTAACTCAATTCTTTCTAGGCTTGATGATTCAAGAGCACAAAGAATTCTTTGGACCTTAGATCTTTTGGATCTAGATTATGAACTTAAAATCTACCTTAGACATCCTGCTACGTTCAGGGGACCAGAAGAATTACATGATATCCATCCATCCGGTAAAGCCCCAGTGTTGGAAATCATCCATGCTGATGATCTGCCTCCGTTAATATTGGCTGAAAGTGGATTGATTATACTGTATTTGGTGAGGAAATATGACCGTGAGCAAATATTAACCCCCGCAGACCCACGGGAGCAGATCGAGGTCGAATATTATCTCCATTATGCTGAAGGAACATTGCAACATCTTCTAGTATCGTTATTGATCAATTCAGTAGCGAAACATATAGCTCCTGTAGGGTTGCAATCATTTACGAGATTAGTCACCAAAGGTCTCAATAAAGGTTATTACCTAGAAGAATGGAAATTGAATATGGAGGTATTAGAGGGAAGATTGGCCAAAAATGGGACTGGTTTCTTTGTTGGAAATAAACTCACTGCTGCAGACATTATGTTAAGTTTCCCGATTTATGAAAATGTATTTGAACAGGAGGAAGGATTCAAGGAAATTGCCGGTATGAAGGGAAATTTGAGTAAAATGTATCCACGGTTAGCTCAATGGTCTGCAATGATTGCCAACAATTCTTCATACATCAATTTATGCGAATTCACGGCAATGAAAGTTGAGGAGTTTGTTAGAGAGCATCCAACTAAAAAGAAAAAGTGATTAGTAATGTCCATAGATACCCCTTTAGCCGAACCCTTATTTGATCCTAATATATATACCGCCACACAATTAAATTCGTATATGTAAGAGAGCGGAGAGAACATGATTATTACAGATCGTTATCAGCAGGATCATGGAATGCGAAATTGCAGCCACAATCCACAATTGGCTAGTTGATTATAAATGAAAAGCTAGGGTTTCCATTAGATAAAGTAGTATAAGTAGTACGTAAGAAGTCGCTACATAGAAGGGCAATATCTCTAACATTGCAACATTATCAATTGCAATACAAATCTAACGCAATCAATACTATTAAACAAGAATGTCTCCATCCGCACAAGTATCTAACAATAATATCGAAGATATTGTCAATACCTTATCTTCTTTGAAGCCGCTTAGCCACAAGTTACTTGGGCCCAACGGTGTCCGTGATAATAAGCTCGGACTTGAGATTTTACCGGAATCTACCAAGAAGAGATATGAAAGACACAACATTGATATATCTGGTGGATATCCTGTTGTGCCATCTCAAGATAAGATTCCTAAATATGTTGATGAAGTATTTAACATTAGAATAGACGATTATCCCTATGTTGAAAGAGGTAAGGGTGCTGACCCAGAAAAGAAGGCATTATTTGGTGCTGCAAAGGAAGTTAAGGATTTAACTAAACATATTGGTACCGAGATTGTTGGGTTGCAATTGAGTGATTTGAATGATCAACAGAAGAACGAATTGGCTCTCTTGATTGCTGAAAGAGGAGTAGTCTTTTTTAGAGATCAAGATTTATCACCTCTCAAACAATTGGAGTTGGGTGAATATTGGGGTCAAGTTGAAGTTCATGCGCAAGCTCCAAGGTTAGTCGATGGTGTTTCTATTCTTTGGGCTGATTACTATAAGCAGATAGGAATCAAGGATTCTTTCAAGGTTCCCACTCTTGGAAACTCCCAATGGCACACAGATTTGGTCCATGAACATCAACCTGCTGGAGTTACCCACTTACATCTTGATGCTATTCCTAATGTTGGTGGTGATACTCTCTGGGCATCTGGATATGCTGCCTATGATAAACTATCTCCAGCATTACAAGAATTTTTAGACGGTAAGACTGCAATTTTCCGTTCTGCCCACCCATATCTTGATAGAGAACATCCATTACAAGGGCCAAAGTTTGTTGAAAGGGAACATCCTATTATTAGAACACACCCAGCCACCGGTTGGAAGTCGTTATTTGTAAACAGATCAATGACCGTCAAGATTGTTGGGTTATTGCCTGCAGAATCGGCCACGATCTTGGAATACTTATATGGGGTATTTGAGAAGAATTTAGACATTCAAGTTAGATTCAATTGGCAACCTACTAAGGAAGGACTCGGTACTTCTGCCCTTTGGGATAACAGAATCACCCAACATAGTGCTGTGACAGATCATGAAGGGTTGGTATCACGTCATGGTACCCGAGTCACATCATTGGCAGAGATTCCATACTTTGAGAAGACTTCGAAGTCACAAAGAGAAGCCCTTGGATTGTCTTTGGATTAAAAGAATATAAGTAAGAAATAAACTATGATGTAATTTGAAAAGCTATGTAAAAATATGTATAGAGCAGTAGTAAAGAAGAAGCAGCAATGACAGAAGAATAGGAACATACAAAAAGACAAGCACGTCAACGACAAAAAAAACATGCAAGCAGACAGGACTATTCACCAGAGACGATCTCTCTACATTGGAGAAACATTTTAAAATCGGAAAAGTCACATCTAGAGAAAGGTCAACTTCAGCAGGTAATCAGAATATTGAAAAAATCAACAACTTTAAACATTAAGTTCAAAGAATGCAAAAGTAGGACAAACGAGCATTTGATGGAAAAGTCCCATTCTTCTGAAAGAAGATGACAATGCGAAGAAACAAGCGAGTAATGCTTAGAGAGATTGAACAAGAGACACATGAAGGAGATGAAAATACAATGCGACAGTGACAGGAGGTAAGAGAGAAGTAGCAGTAGTAGTAGAAAGTAACAAAAGAAAAGAGACGATGTATCAGAGTGAACATGCCAGCAGTATTCGAGTAGGGTGCAGTCCAGTTGCATCTTTCTCAGCCACCTATTCGAAAGTAGCACCTACCACCTCTCCACACCATTGTAACATTGTCGTAATCGGGTCTTTCCAAATCCGAATCCAAATCCGAATCCACACCCTCTACTCAAACTAACTTATCTACGGCCCTGAGGTGTAAGGGATGGGTCGCCCCTAGGCATGCCCAGATTGATCTCGCGACTCAAACAATAGACAAGGCCCTCATCTGGTTGCCATACTTAGCAATTCTCATAACTTCTAAATACGGAATACAACCTACTTCTAGAAATTAGTGCGCACCAAATAACGTGTAGCGGGAGTACAGGAAAAATTTCTTTTTGTCCAATATCAAAAGATAGAAACGATCCCTTTTCCAGTAGTAATGCCATTTACACCCTTACGACCGTTCTGAGTGGCGAGGTCATGACTAAGCCTGACAAACAAACACGCTGGTGTTACCGTCAATGACCACTGCCCCCCCTTCTATACTGTCCCCCCTGGCTGCCTGCATAGCCTCCCCTATATACAACATGTAAGATATATATGTTCGTATCTTCATAACGAATTAGGTCCTCGTGTAAAAGGTTAAGGTCATAGATTCTCAAACACAGTGTGAGGGAGTTTGTGTGATACGACACAAAAACTGGCCACAAAAGGAGAGTGTCGATTTTCTCAATTTTTGAAAACAGCAAGTGCAATTGATAAATACATCTAACAGACTTTAATAGGTTGTGACAGTGTATCGACATCTAATCTAGCGCCAATTGTCGTTGTTAATTATATCTCAAGTCTATCAACATAGGATTCTAGAATTGTCAGACTATTGAAGAAGAAAAAAAATTCTGATCATATTTTAGAATACACCACCAGCGATTCTCATTTGTTGATTGAATCCTCATCTTAAAATCCCAATTTCCACATATCCCAAACTAACCCCCATCCCAATCAAATATCATCTAGCTTCCATCTAGAACAGAATTCATCAATCATTCCCGTCATTGTCGTTTTGTTCAAACTCAATTCGCATTTCCAGCATTTAGCATCGTTACTATCGTATTTTAATCATGACTAGCCGTGCTCAATTATCGTCAAACCCAGCCGCCTTAGCGGCCGCCGCTGCCTCTCACAATCCGTCCGGTTCCACAGCCTCAGGCTCATCTAACAACAACAGTTCTGTGGTTGGTTTGCACTACAAAATTGGTAAAAAGATCGGAGAAGGTTCATTCGGGGTTATATTCGAAGGTATAAACATAATAAACGGAGTGCCAGTGGGAATCAAATTTGAACCTAGAAAAACAGAAGCTCCCCAATTAAGAGATGAATATAGAACCTATAAACATTTACAAGGCTCAGAAGGTATCCCAAATGCCTATTACTTTGGCCAAGAAGGCTTGCATAACATTTTAGTTATTGACTTGTTAGGTCCATCTTTAGAAGATTTGTTCGATTGGTGTGGCAGAAGATTTTCTGTTAAAACAGTAGTTCAAATCGCCAATCAAATGTTAGATTTGGTTGAGGAGGTTCATCGTCATGATTTGATCTACAGAGATATCAAGCCAGACAATTTTTTGATTGGTCGTCAAGGTTTATCCGATGAAAATCACGTCCATTTGATTGATTTTGGTATGGCCAAACAATACAGGGACCCAAGAACAAAACAACATATCCCTTACAGAGAAAAAAAATCATTGAGTGGAACTGCCCGTTATATGTCCATCAACACTCATTTAGGTAGAGAACAGCTGAGAAGAGACGATTTGGAAGCTTTGGGTCATGTTTTCTTCTACTTCTTAAGAGGTCAATTGCCATGGCAAGGTTTGAAAGCACCAACTAATAAACAAAAGTATGAAAAGATTGGTGATAAAAAGAGAACTACTCCTGCAGTAACTTTGTGTGATGGATTACCAAGACAATTTGCTGAATACTTAGACTCGGTAAGAAGCTTACCATTTGATGCTGAACCAGCTTATGAAGAATACAGAATGTTACTTTTATCTGTTTTGGATGATTTAGGACAATCTGCCGATGGTGACTACGATTGGTTACACCTCAACGGCGGCAAGGGTTGGGACTCTTCCATCAATAAGAAGCCAAACTTACACGGTTACGGTCATCCAAACCCACCTAATGATAGAGAAAGACGTCACCGTGACCAAAGAAGAAACAGACAACACCAACAACAAACAACCCAACAGAATCAGCAACAGCTCTCTGCCGCACAATTACATCAACAAAAGTTGCAACATTTGGTTAATAGACCTTTACCACCTATTAAACAAGATTCTCAAAGTGCTGGTATTCCAAACTCGGGATCTAAAAATAATATCAATGGTAGTAATGTTAATTTGATGGCCAATCAACCAATCAAATCTCAACCAATAAGCAACAAGTTTGAAAATTCTGCTTCAAACAGACATAATCAATATGAACAACAACAAATTCTTGATGAAGATGAGCGTAAAGGATTTTGGTCAAAATTATGTTGTCAATAAATTTGACACCCTTAGTTCAAATTATTTTGTTAATAACTTTTGATATATTTGAACTCATCAAACTCATCGTAATTCTCATCACAAACTCCTTTAATAAGAACTGAAATTAAAACCGAAAACATAAAATAGACTCATTCATTGTAGTGATCCCCTCACTATTGTTGTCATTTTCATTCCAGCTAAAGAACTATTCAATTCTAATTCATTTTACCTCAACCAATTTTATTCAATCAACGACTAATTATGTTGCTAGTCAAAGATTTCCAATAGATAAATAAAACTGCTTAATAATTGCAATAGCCCTGATTATCAAATGGAGCAGCAACACTTTGTATTTGGCCAAAATCATTCAATTTATCAGTATTTAGAGTTTTTATATCAATAAATTGTTATTATTTGAAAGCTAATTAAAAATAGGTTTATACCGGCTAAAACTGTAGAGAATAAAAGAAAATGAATCTTGAAAGAAGAAATCACCAAAGAAGTAATGTACATTTGTATCGCCAGAATCGGGGATTATGGGCCTGTTTTAACAGTTGCCTTTTCCCATTCTAATGGCGATACTTCCATTTCTTTCCAAGTATTATGAATGTATTCTTCAATTTCTTTCAATTTTTCCATTGTGGAATGTTTCTGGAACATACCCTGCTCGTCTCTGCTATTGAGGTTGATGCTATCCAAACGTTCTTTGAGTACCTTAACTCTATAGTCAACCCATTGTGAATAAAAGCTATTGTATCTGGAACCAAAATTGATTTCTGGTTTAACCGTTGATAAAACAGAACCATCATATTTTGTTGATTCTTTGGCTCTATAGGAAGTTACCATTGTAATTCTTTCAGAGGCACCCAATGGCGAAGGAGCTATATGTTCAATGAGTCTTCCTTGTAGAATAGCAGCCGAGCCAGCTTGTGGTCCAGGTACAATTGCCACTTGATCAGTAGTACCATGACCCATTCTTAAAGAGGTTTCTCCTCCAATCATATTTGTGGTGTCAGAAAGCATTAGAACACACACAAAAGGATAACTATCATAGTGCCAACCAACAATGGCTGGAATATCTTCACCATTTGTACCTTTATTCATAGCTGCATCTCTGGCATGTTTAAGACGTTCCTCAGCAGCATCAGTAGGATCTTTCATACTAATATTGACATGAGCAATTTCATAATCCATTACCACTTCCAATTCTACACCAGCCATTTTGCTAACTAATTCCATTGTCTTGGGATGGGTCCAAGCTTGATATGTAAAAGGAGCAGTGATTTCTTCATCATTCTTGACATAACCTCTTAAGATACTATCCAATCCAGTTGTCGAACTATAAGCAAACCTAGCATATTTCAAAAGCAAATCTTTGTTTAGAATTTCTTGTCTCATTATATTGACAGCCTCATCAGTAAATAATGGGAATGGATCACTTACACCGATTGGAGAAATTTGTTGTTTATGAGTCAAACCCAACTCTTCCATGGTTAATCTTCTTGTGTTATCGTACTTATGCTTGAATATAAGATCATTGGAGTAGTATTTTAAGTGTCTAGAGGGTACGAACTCGATCCCATCAGTAGCCTCAAGCCCGGTAGCAAGTTTTGCTTCTAGATATTTTGCACCCAAATTAGAATCATACATTGATTCAGGGAGTTGCCTGTGGGTATTCCCATCATAGATATTCTGGAGCAAGTCAGCAGAAGGTGACATAACAATAACAAGAAGCGGGTGGTAGAAAAAGCTATATTATAAAAGTGATGTTTCTGCTAGGAATCCGATGTTGTTTTCCTAACCAATCCTCTATTTCCAATTGATGTTTTTAATTGAATAGATACGGATTCTTCAGCCTTTTATAATGCAGACATTAAAACCGAAAACCAGGATATATCCGATAAACGGTCTTCTTGGCCCGATCTGTCAAGATTACCTTATGTATTTGAAAACTACGTCAGGATATATTTGACCGGCGTCGGTCCTTATCTCTCACTAGCAAAAAATGATTCCTAATTGGTATACAAAGACCAGTGGCGCAAGCAATAGGATTTGTGCGGAAAAAGATAAGGGGATCGTGATTCCGTATATATACAACTGTAACGCTTCTGTAAAAGGGAGCAATAGAAAAAAGTGGCAGTAACTGGAATTGATAGGAGTGTCTCAAGTCAATTTCAGGAAGGAAATACCTCCAAAATCAGGTCACACGATATCAATTGAGAACTACATTGTGATTAACAAGTTCCTTACAACGGGTCATCTTTCTTGGATGATTCAACTTCAACTTACTGATAAACCAATATACAATTTAATATAACCCATTTTAGAGGGTGCACGTAACACTAAACAAATACTAATATTCAAAACAATAACATACATATACATATACACATACTCTCATTCAACTGGAATGGAATATTACAAGGTAATTAGAGACCAGTTCACTATATGGTGGGAATCGCCATATTTTACGGACCCTCAAAACGGATTATACGCTACATTGCAACATGTAGACCAGCGCCTTAACGTATAGTCTTGACATTATTGCTTTCTACAGAACAAGCTATTTGTAAGTAGTCAATGTAGTGACTTGAGTCGGCCAATGCTATTTTTAGTAAGCCCCGCTTGGAAACAATCTGATACAATCAAGTATACCCCGAAAGGTTGTGAAGCTGCGCGATCTGCAGGCACATCAAGTTATTACTGGTGAGAGTAATTATGAATCTTTAAGTAGTAGATGCGAGTAGGGGCCTTATTAAGTAAAATGTTTATATAGTGTGGAAATGGTGAATCATGGTGGAACCTTAAACTAACCTACTTTGGTGATATTGATGAACTTAAGTACCACTTACCTGGTTATGTGAAATGGGGTGGATTACTAATCAGAGGTGATTTTGACCACATTCTCTTTTGGCCAACCACATCGGGTTCTTTGGATGTGTTAGGACAGTGCCAATCTCAATCGTCTGTGGAATTTATGTATGCACCACCAATGTAGTCGTTCCATTACCCAAAATTATGTACAGACCAACTTTATAAGCTATATGGCCAAAAATGCGGAGAGATCATTATAGTTAATTCTGTCCGCTCATTTTTCTTCTTCCTTCTTCTTCATCATAGCATGACCTCCGCTCACCAACAAGCTGTAGATGCCAACAACAAGGAATTCGATGTGGAGTTCACCAAGAAATACGACCAGATACAGGCCATCAGGATCCTGAGTGTGATGTTCTCCAAGCTTCTTCTTGAGTTTGATGTTTCTCTTCCAAGAACCACCATCGAGGAATCCGCCATAATTGCAGGAGATCATACTAAATCTTGCAATGGTTTCAAACTTCCTGAAGTGAAATCGTTTGAGCAGGAATTCCCACATTCGCTATTTAGACCCGGGATGAAACTCTTGGACTTTGCATGTGGAACAGGACTTGTGACTGAGAATTTATATCCATACTTAGTCAGTGGGGATGAAACTACACATACCAAATCAGAAGTAGTGGGTATTGATATTAGTGGACCAGCATTAGATAGATTTCAAGAAAAGGCTGCCAAATTTGAAGCTGATAATTTGGATGTCAAATCTCATGTATATGATATTCTAGATCCATCATTACAAGGGGAAATCGATGAAAAGTATAAAGAACATTTCGATGTGATTATTTGTACTCTTGCATATCACCATATTGAGGACTATCAAGAAGCCTCCAAGAAATTGGCTACTTTATTGAAACCAGGAGGATGGTTAATGATTGCTGATTTTTACAATGAAGATGTGGAAAAACCTCATACTGAGAATGCTAAGGTATCGGATAGTGTTAGACATATGGGAGGTTTGAAGGTGGATTCATTGAATGAGACCTTGGGTGTTTATTCAGGTTTGGTTAATGTTAGCAGTGCTAGAGAATATAGAACCAAACTTTGGGAACCAAGAAAGTTTGTTGAATCCCATCTTCCAGAGAAGGTCGTAGAAAGATTAAATAACGGAGAATTGGAGATCAATGAAAATGATGAAGCATTAGTCGAAGTAAGTTTCATCTTAGCTATTGGACAAAAGAAGGAATGAAATAAGAGAGTTCATAAAGAGGAATTAAAGTTCACAAAAGTTTAGAAATATATAAGAATTTTGTAATTTTTAAGAATAATTGTAGATGCTCATTACCCCACACATGAGAACAGAACTACAAGAAGACTAGCAAATATGGAAAGGGAAGTTAACGGAAAAGGCAAAAAGAAAAGAGAACCTACATAATCTTTAAGATCAAATATAACCAAATCAAGGGATTTATCAAAAGTATGTTGTGAACCTGACGGAGTAGATCGTAGATTGATCCCAAAATGGGCTTGTAAAAATCCAGTCTCTTCCGAGTACCACACAATAAGGAAGAATGTATCCTTTCTTTAGTTACCAGCCATATTGGTATATCCACGGCAATTTTAGGATGTACTAGCGGACTTACACTTACCCAGTTGGATGATATGTTCTGCTAAGACCAAGCTCATCGATATGACAATAAGTAGTAAGTATGTCTGGCACTATTGAGGTTGCGATTGTGTAATTACAAATTTTGGGTCATAGTGCGAACAGAAATATCTCATCAACTGATAAGTAATCCATAAAATAAATATATATATATATATATTAGGAACAAATTTAGAGAACAAAAGCATGGCCACCAGACAATCTCAAAGAGCTCTCACGAAGGAGTACAAGATGATAACGGCAAACCCTCCACCGTTTGTCACAGCCAAACCAAATGACGAGAACATTTTGGAGTGGCATTATGTCATCACAGGTCCTCCTGATACACCATTTGAAAATGGCCAGTATCATGGGATGTTGAGGTTTCCTAAAGAATATCCATTCCAGCCTCCTGCGATAACCATGGTCACACCTAACGGAAGGTTTGCATGTAACACCCGGCTTTGTTTGTCGATGAGTGATTACCATCCAGATACGTGGAACCCAGCATGGAGCGTGGCGACAATATTAACGGGATTACTTAGTTTCATGACGGGAGACGAAAGCACGGCCGGGTCGATCACCACCAGCGACAACGTGAAGAAAAGACTAGCCAAGGAGACCAAGGACTGGAACATGAGAGAGAATGTGCGATTCATCAAACAATTTCCTGATCTCGTAAAACAGAACCGAGTGGATGTAGAGACAGCCAAACACAACACAGAGAAAGAACTCAAGGTAATGGTTGAGCCCATGGAGGAGGTGATAGACCATGCCAACATCGAGATGTTAGATCCGGAAGATAGAGCCCGGTTGCTGGTATACGGAGAGGAATCAGAGGGAAGAAGTGTAAAATTAGTTGTTGGTGTAATACTAGCTGTGTTGGCGGTTTATTTAGGACTTAAGACAAGATAAATGAATGCATTCTAATTGAAGAATAAGAGGACCCGCGAAAGGCGGAATTTAGGAAGAAGGAAGTTGTAGATAGACGTGTTGGTGAAATTTGGAGCTAGCGGCATACATGATGTGGAGTTAGGTACAAGAATAGAAGGAGAGGGAAGAAAAAAGATATTTTTTTTACCAAGATACCAAGAAGAAACAAGAGTAGAAACAAGAGGTACAAGAAGAATATGTCTAGGAAGAACATGTCTTAAAAGAACGATTTGCAAGTGGAATGAAAACAGAGGAGTAGAAGGCGTAATATATCAATTACGGAAATAATTAAGATGGTATTAAGCACATGGAGGCGGAATAGATTACTAGAAGGAGAAGGTCATAATGAGGGGATAGCCCTGAGCCACAATCTGACATACATATTTTTAACCGTGACATTCCAACCGGCATACGTCGACCATCAATAACGATGATCTGAAACAGCTTCACAAATCAGACAAACATTCACACTAACCACTACTAACGAAGGCGTCGCAGTACATACTCTCCAATCCGTACCAAAATAAACTTTACGAATAGGAAAGAGGGTTATGGTTTTTGTATTGTTCCTGCTTATTGTGAACATCGAGTAACAAATAGCCACCCCCCTCCAGCGCCCAGCGTGGATATATGAACTGCAGCACGCATACACTATGGCCACGTATATTTTGCGCAAATGTACATTGTAACTTGGAACCTACATATCCGAGAACTACTTGTGGTGGGTTTTCGGTGGGTTTTAAGGGATAACACCAACAACAACCCACACAAGACACCTCGAGAATGAAGATTGATATTGGGGTTCCAGATACTCGCTTCTAGAAACACCAGTTATTGTGTTTGAGCTCCGGGTTCGGACGCGGATAGCACAGAACGTTTTTTTCCGAGTCCCGATGATGGCTATGCGTTTCATGTATTTGTTTATGTTATGGTCAGCTACGTAGTCTACCATCTTCTTGGTGTGTGTTTATATATTTTTGTAACGAGAAAAATGAGGCTCAAATGCTGATACATTTGGGCGAGTAAAAATATATCTATGTATATATATAGGTGAATATAATAAACAGTCGATTACCTTTCGGTTTTTACATACGTATAATAAGCCTGTTGATTGTTGCACCTTCATAAGATCGACAACCGTTGAGCATATCCCATTTTCTGGCCGGCTTTGCTACTACATCCTAGCGCCATTTCCCATACTGCAAGTTCCTTTAATTTCCGGAACCCTCACTCACTCACAGTTAGGCTATAGTACCTACGAAAATTTTTGCTGAGCCTTGGATCAAAGCGCTTACTATTTCTGGTGGGCAAAACTATCCTTTTAACCCGCCTCTCTTCCCCCTTCACTTCCAGCACCACTTCTTTTTACGTCTGATCTGTGTTCTACCATGAGTACTCATCCATACCGTGAAAAAGTGCCCTCCCAAGAGGCTCCATATCCTGTTGATACCCAATCGACACCCGCAGAGATTCCCGAATATATCCAGGATGTATCGCCTGTTCACGAGGATCATCAACAACAATATTCTTCTCCAAAACAAGATCAAAGATCATATCCAAGCTCGGCCTCTGGCTCCAGCCCAAATTCCGATTCTCCATATAGATCCTCTCCCTTGGATGCACACCTACAATTCCCTAATGGAGCCCAGCAAGCTTCTTATCCAAGCACTCCTGTGAAAACCAGCATTTCTAACATAGCACCATATCCAGTATACGAGGCCCAAACCCCTCCTCCTGTATTTGCATCTACAACAGAAATCCACCCTAATATCACATCTCCTCCTTCCAACCCACTTTCAACCACATCTTCCGTAACTAACCTTAATCTCAACCAACCAAGTGCATTTGAAAATCCTGCTTATTCCAAATCAGAAAACAACTTGGCTACCCCTACATTTGGCAAGGTTGGCCATAATAGGTCGGTTTCATCTACTTCTTCCTTTTTCTATGATAGAGCTGACAATTCTAGTATGGTTGATTTCAGTCAAAATGTCATTCAACAATACTTGGGCTCAAACTCAAATAATCTTATGCCAAGAATCAAAACCATCGAATTATACAGAAAGAATGCTAAAAAGTCCAATGATCCAACTGTATTGTTCCAATATGCTCAATATATGTTACAAACTGCATTATTATTGGAACCCGAAAATCCCAACAACGCTGGCCCTGGTGGTTCACCTGCAAATGGTACTCCTAATGGAAAGCATAAGAAGACAAAATCAAATAACTCGGCAGATATATCTGCAGATTTCCTTGAAAATTTCGATGACAAAAAGTTTAAAAGAGCTTTGCTTAAAGAAGCTGTTCACTATTTGAAAAGATTGTCTGATAAAGGTTACGTTGATGCCCAATATCTTTTGGCTGATGCTCTCAGTTCTGGAGCATTGGACAGAATCGAAAACAGAGACGCATTCGTGTTATTCCAATCTGCTGCAAAGCATGGTCATGTTGAGTCTGCTTACAGAACTTCATACTGTTATGAAGAAGGATTAGGAACTGGAAGAGACGCAAGAAAATCTATCGAATATTTGAAAATGTCAGCTGCAAAAAACCATCCTGCTGCAATGTATAAACTTGGGGTATACTCATTCTACGGTAGAATGGGTCTTTCAGCACATGTTACGACTAAAAAAATGGGTATCAAATGGTTAGAAAGAGCTTCTAACGTTGCCAATGAATTGATTGCAGCAGCACCCTTTGAATTAGGAAAAATTTATTACAACGGATTTCAAGATATTGTTATACCTGATAAGAAGTATGCATTGGAATTATACTCTCAAGCAGCAGCTTTGGGCCATGTCCAATCAGCTGCTCTTTTGGGACATTTTTACGAGGTTGGAGAAATTGTCGGACAAGATAGCAATTTATCCATTCATTATTATACAGAAGCAGCATTAGGAGGAGACCCAGAATCTATGTTGGCCATGTGTGCATGGTATCTTGTTGGTAGCGAACCATACTTACCAAAAGACGAGAGCGAAGCATTTGAATGGGCAAAGCGAGCTGCTTTATGTGGATTACCGAAGGCCCAATTCGCTTTGGCCAACTTCTACGAAAAGGGTATTGGTTGTGCTAAGAGTATTGCTGATGCACAAGAGTGGTATAAGAGGGCCGCCGAAAACGGAGATGAGAAGTCATTAACAAGAATGACGGATAGAGCCACCGCTTCTAAGCTTGAGAAGAGAATGCGCAAGAAAAAGTCGAATAATGCATTGGTCAATGCTAATGGGGTTCCAATTGGTGATGGAAAAGCCCAGGATAAGGATTGTGTGATAATGTAAACAAACATATATCGCAAATGAGGAAACATAACTAACAAGATACTTCGGAATTTTCTCTTTCTCAATAGAATAATTGATGCAGACCGAGACCCACATATCTATATGTATTTAGATGTTCGTAGCAAGGTTTTGTCTTCACTATAAAATATATACATCAAGGAGAAGGAGTAAACAAAAAATCGGCACCACCGTAGCTTCCCTCCGAAAATGACAACAAAAGAATCAAAAAGATAAGCCGGTCACGTGGGCGAGCCACTCCACGCGTCATGCCCCCGTTCTAGATCATCTTCGATGGTTTTCTAAATTTGTTCGGGCGCGTCCAAAAGATCCACGTTGGGGCTTGGTTCCCCCCCAAATATGGAGAATGACACCAGCAACTATGTGCAGTTCAGACAACGTACAAAAAACTTCTTTTTCTTCTACATGACATCATTTCACCAAATTTCAGACTCAGGCACATGTAACCCCCTCTCTTGCGTAAATCATCTTTGCCGTGAACTGTGGTGGGCACTGTATATAACCAACTCGTTGCTATAAAGGGCGAACGATTCTGGCAATTTTCATTAGTGTTACGATTTTATCAACTCAATTGACTTAAATAAATAATGTCTGCTAACGATTTCTATTCCTCCGGTGATCAAGGTTCATACACCCCTCAACAATCCAACCAACAAGGCCAACAACAAGATGGACAACCCGGTGAAAAAGGTTTCATTTCCACTGTTGCTGGAGGTGCTGCTGGTGCTTTTGGTGGTTCCAAGTTAGGTGGCAACCACCTGACCCTTGGAGGCATTGTCGGTGCTATTGGTGGTGCAATTGGTGCCAACAAGCTTGAAGACGAATATAAAGAACATAAACAACATGAAAATCAAGGTGGCAGTCACCATGGCGGTGGTCTCAGCAGCATCTTAGGCGGTGGCAGAAACGACAACGACAACTATGGCGGAAATCAAGGTGGTTACGGCGGTAGTAACAGCCACGGCAGTGGTAGAAACGATAACTACGGTGGTGGTAGAAATGACAACTACAACAGTGGTAGAAACGACAACTACGGTGGTGGCAGAAATGACAACTACAACAGTGGTAGAAATGACAACTACGGTGGTGGCAGAAATGACAACTACAGCAGTGGTAGAAACGACAACTACGGTGGTGGCAGAAACGATAACTACGGTGGCAGAAACGACAACCAAGGCGGTAGATGGTAATTTTCTCATCAATGTTTTATGATATTTCCATTATATCTTTATTTGTTATATTTAGTACGTAATTCATGACTTGTTTAATGCATTGTAAGAAATCGTTAAGGGTGGATCTATGTTTAATTCCACACTTATCAATCCACATGGTCTGACCCATTGCTTTCGATGTTCCTTCCTGAATGATTGTTCTCCCGAATGCCAAAATCATTGATTAACTTCGCAGGAGTCATGGATGACAACGGAGTCTTGGTTGGACTGAAGGTATTGACGACTTTTGTACTGGCTCGTTTGTTTAGCAAAGGTAGCTTTGTTGCCATGTAATCATTGTCTGGTTTGGTATCATTCAAGTTAATTGATAATCTTCGATTGTTGAAACTATCGGATCGATATTTCCTTTGTTTAGTAAGTTCATTAAGTAAACTACGCTCCATTTTATCTCTGCCAATTCCATTGGCTGGAGGGGAATCAAGGTTTGGATCGAAACTTAAATCTAAGTCGTCAAGAACATTCCGTTCTCCTAATGGTGATATATCGTCAATTCCATTTTTAGTATCATCTAGACTCACATCACTTTCCAACATGGATGTATCAACATTTTTAGGAACGTCCCTGCGTACCTTACGAGTAATCTTAGAGTGTGTGGGGGAAAATTTAGGAGTTACCGGCTTTTTGGTTATGACTTTCTTGAAACTTCTAGGAGGAGAAACTTTCAAAGGTGATATTGGACCACGTTTTGTTTTGAGAATGTTATTTGAATTAGCTGACTCAGTAGGCTGCAATACTCCATTTTCAATGACGTGTGATTGTTCACTATCTTGGACGATGATACCATCGTCATATTCTTCTTGAATATCCTCTTCGTTTTCGCTCAACTTGCTTTGCATAAATGTAGAGGTTGCTTGTTCAATGGCACTATCGAAATCTCCATTTATCAATTGCTCTATTGTACTCACTATACTACTCAAATCTTGAATGGAACTTTGCGATTCAAGAATTGAACAGATATATTTCGAAAATTCTTTAGGTACACAGTTAAAATCACTCAATTGGTTTACAAGATAGTCGAACAATACCGAAGAATTGAATAAGACATCTCTATCAAATATCTCTTTCATAGATCCCATCAATTGTTCGAAAATCAAAGTACTTGGTTCTTGCCAACCTTCATGTTCCTTCAATTTTCTCAAGATTTGATTAGCTGATTCATTAAAAATATAATCAATTTCACTTGGTCGTGAATATTGAGATTCTAATTCATTTATTTGAGAATCAATTTTAGTTACCAATTGCTCACATAAATTGACTATTGTTTGTGCCATTGGGAAGCTCTCAACGATTTCCTCATGTTCATTGAATCCCGATATCCAATGGTCTGCATCAATACGTTGTAATAATAAAAGTTTTCTTTTGGCAAGAATGAAATATTTTCTCCATTTTTCATGATTCTGTTTCTCTATTGATTCCCGAATATTATTGATACTATCCAACAACACTCGAGTACATTTCTCCTGTGAAGCTTTATGTTTTTCAAGAGTCTGAAGTATAATCGAAGATTCTCTATTTCTAAGTTCTTCAATTTCTTGCTTTTGTTCTGTAATCATTTTTAGATACGATCCGACATGTCTGTCGAGATTATGCTGATTACGAATCAATTTCGTTTTGATTTCCTTGGCTCTATCGGCATATTTGAGAGTATTCAAGGTTTCGTCATAATGCTGCGATGATGGAGATACACATACTATCATCACAGTCTTACAGTTGCCGCCTAGTGAGAACTTCAACAAACGGGTCAATTTGGAGTCTCTATATGGAACATGATTTCTTCTTCCTGGATCACATAATGCATTAATACAATTTCCTAATGCCAATAACGACTTGTTAATATTTGCACCCTCATTTAATCTTGCACCTCTATTCTTTGTAGCAGCCGCTCTTTCACTTCCTGCAAGGTCTATGATGGAAAGGGTAGCGAATGTGTGTTGTTCTTGGATATCAGCAGTTCTATTTCGTTGTACGACATTTATTTGAAGAACTCCATGCGATCTAGAAGAGGTTGCATTAGCTTCTGTCGGGGAGCAAGTTCTATTTTGATTACCCAATAGTATCAATTGCATGACATCTTCTACGGAGTTAGGTTTATGTGACAGTAAATTCGAAACAGAGATCTTCTTGTTGGTATCTTCTCTTATGATGAGTTTCTTGAAATGGGTGTCGGGATTTAGTAAATCTCGTATAGTTTCATTATATATTTCAAGATATGACAAGCTTACGTCGATGATCTTCGTGTCAGCCAAATCCTCAATCTTTTGATATAGTTCTTTCATGGTCAAGAAAATAACGCCTGGATCACTTGGAATCCCCAGAATGGTGTGAGTCTTCCCACATCCCGTGGCCCCATATGCGAAAACGGTGGCATTAAACCCGTCCAAAACGTTATCTAAAAGTGGTCTCGTAGTATCGAGATATACGTCTTCTTGAGTTGCCAGCACGTCAAAAAGTCTATCGAATACGAAGCGATGTTCTCTTATCCTGGAAGTCTTCGAATTGGGGAAAGCATCTCTTTGCATCTTGGTCAAAGGATTTGTTTCTGGAGGATCGAATATCAACATCCGATCATCTACAACATTGATGATCTTTCGAATGCCACGAGGTGCTATTTTGGATCGTTTGGATGGAGTATCATTATTTGTAGAAAACGATCCGTTTCCTAAAAAGAATGAATCTGCCTCCGTTTTCACGAGATTTGTTTCTTCCAACACCGTGAATGGCCGTACTCTAACCGCCACGGTAATGGACGATTCTCTCGAGTCCGTAGGTTGTCCTGGTTGGATCATGAGTGTAAGCGGGTGTAGAAAGATGATGGTTCTTGGAACATAAACAAATGCTTTTGTGCGCGTTACAGATGAGTAGTAGAGTAGTAGTAGTTACTTAGTAGTAATAGGTGTAGTAGAGGAAGCGAAATTTGTACTGCATCTTGAGATCATTACCAATTAATCGAGATGTAATATATAACGCGAGACTATATAAAGCAGTATTAGAGGTATTAGATATGATTCGTATCATTGAAGATCGTTAGCGGGCTAATCTTTGTTGAACGTTGGTAACCATCGAGCATCTTAGCTTGATGAACATTGCAGCATTTGCTTCTCGCTAGTAATTTATTGCTCGTATCTGTTTCTCTCCATCTGGATAGTCATTCTTTACATTGAATTTACCAATACTTTTTTATTGTAGTGAACTAATTTACATACCTCTACGTTAATTCAAGCATTCATTCCAGATCAATGGTAGTCAGGTTTTATCAGATCTCACTCAGTTTTTCATTCAGACTGCTATCTTCCGAAGTAGATGAATCATCTAACTCGGCTTTTGCAATTAATTGCAGTTGAATATCGTCGTTATTCAGTTTTTCATTTTCAAGGAAAGCCCTCTTTTCTTTCCCTACCTTTTGATCTTCTTCTAAATTTTCATCTTCAATATCAGTATCATCACTATCTGATCTAGAATCTTCAGCCCCTTTACCTGTAATAACCTTATAAGCTACTTTGAAGATCATAATTGCCCAAACAATGGTAATTATTTGTAACCCACCCAATAATCCAAAAAATGTGTAAAGTATGGTGTAGCTCCAACACCTTTTAGCTGTAATTCCTTCAATGCAAAAGTCCTTGTTTATACCAGTCATTAATGACCCAGCATGACGTATGGAATGATATAACAAAACATTGTACACACCATGTCTTAATACAACCCAACTCACCATAAATAAAATAAACATGAGATCACAAAGTTTACTGTACCCAGCATACTTTAACATTTTGGCTGCAGCCAAAAAGATGTCAACAGAATCCATGATCATCAAGATTACATGCCCCATACGGTTAAAGTAGTAATAATAAGATCCAACCAATAATAAACATGTGATAATATGATGGCCAAACATTTGATAATGATCCTTTCTTCTTTCTTCAACGTTTAATACAAAGATTTGTTGAATCCAAAAGGCCATCTGAATCAAATAATATGCCTTGAATAAGGGGCACTGTTCGACATGTGGCCAGCCCCGGTATAAATCATCAAAATTATTGAAATACTCGGCTTTCACATATAAATAGACACCCAGAAGAAATGAAATGGAGCAATAAACAAAAGACCAACTCTGTTCAGAGAACCGAATCTTGGCCTTTTTTGAATGAATATCACACACCAATGATGCAAACGGACTGAAACACCATTTCATAAGAAACGATCTGAGAAACGTTATGGTAATTACCCCATTGATCACATAATAGAGATCGTCACATCCAATGTCATACAGCTTGTGGCTGGCATCTGGATATTGCAAATAGATGAATTTGGAAGTATATTTGTTCAATGAAGGCACAAAGAAATGTGTAAGGTAAAGGGTTAACAATAACATTCGGGATATCAGAATTTGGTTTCTTTCCAACGATGCTAAGAATGAGTTATGATATTCATGGTTATTATTGTCCGGATCCAGCTTAGTGATTGATGTTTTGACCATGGTATACCGACCTGCTATGTATAAGGATAAGTAAAGGTGATTTGGGGGTGCAATCCGTTATATTTCTCCAAATCGTTATTTGTCCCCAAATTAGCCGTGCTGATCCATCCTATTTCCAAATGTGTCCTGGTCAGTGCGATCCTCCACCAGACAGCACGTTTAAGGAAAATTTTTTTGGGCGTTACTCTTACGTAATCCCCAACACAAAACCACAATACATACCGGCAGTGAACTTGCAAAAAGGAGTGAGCCGAGGTAGTGTGCAAGGGCTCATACAACCAAGTAACTTTTCACCACCGAACAATGTCAATACTTCCTTAACGTTCGGCATAGATATTACACCTGCCACCCTAGACATTGGGTTGTAGCTTCTGGTTGTTATTAGATACTTCAGTGCTACCCAAAAATTCTGGATTCAAACATCTCGGGACAACGTTTAGAAACTTTTTCATGATTATTGCCTATTCAATAACATCATTTGGAGCGTTTTTTTCACCGCAGTTTCATTGTATCGGTTCCATACCACATATACATTGATCATGTCCTGCATGGCTTCCACCACCTCATCTAGATTGATATGTGAGTGGTCCAAGAAATTCATGAACTTGTTGATTCGGATAGTATCTTCGTCGAGTTTCATATCGTGAAAGTTTGTAGAATCTAAAGTGGCATCTGTATGTTTGTTGTTAGTCAAGTTTGTAGATCCATTGTTCATATCAGTATCGTTATCTGATTTGGCACCACCTGGTACTGTTCCATTGAGGGATTCCATTTTGGATGGGTTGGCCAACGTCATCAAATCATCTAGATGCAAGGTTTGTTCGGGCTTGGATTGTCCATTATCATTGCGGCCCCGTATAGCTGAAACATGCTTCTTTAATACAATGGTGATGTAAATCGCAGCAACCGCAATAATATGGGGTGGTAAAAGAATATGTAAATCGGTGATATAACTATCATTGATTAAAGACCACGAATTTTGCAATTCATCATCACTTAACGTGAGTCCGTATATCGATTGACTTTCATGAAGAAAATCCCTGACTTGTAATAACGATTTATATGGATGATGTAGGAATAAAAAGGAATCCATCTCTTCAATTAAATAGAATTCAAATTCGGCCAATTTGGTCACATCATGAGGAATGTATTCTGGCCATAAGTTTCTTGCTTCGGAAATTATCAACCTTATATGTTGGGGACATTCTTCAATTTTGCATGCAACATAAAGGCACGTGGTTACTAAAAGATACACATTTATTTCTTTCAACAGAGCTCTGGTTAGAAATCTAGTAAGATATATCTCTGCGGTGGCCAATGCAATCTGACGGATATTCAATCGTCTTCCAAGCTTGATAAGCACTGTGCTGGTTAGTAATAATGATTTTCTGATTGGAATAGTGCAAATTTTCTTGCTAGATCACTTACAATTATGAAGATAGATTCTCATATTATAGTCATAGGTTACATTAGGATAGTCTTTAATAAGACCATTTTGGATCATTTTCCTCTCCAAAAGAAGCACTCTTCTTCTGGCCTCTAATAGAGAGTGACGAGTTAATTGCCATTTATTTCGCTGGGATGAATTCCAAAAATCGGCCGACATTTAAGCAGATCTATTAATAGGATGATATTTACTGTTGACTCGATTTTGTCACTCTCCTAAGATTAACGAATTGATAGTATTTATATATTGTAGATCACTGAAGTGCGAATCTAAAAAAAGACCCTGTCTGCAAGCTATAGACTTTGTAGTTACAATTCCCCACAATTATCAATCATGGCTGATTGTAATGGCTTGTCTTTGTGGGTATTTATAGACTGGAGAGAATCAACGATGTGGCTTCCTTCTATGACTTTTCCAAAGACTACGTGTTTTCCGTCCAAATGTGGTAAGTCATTACAACAAATGAAAAATTGACACCCATTTGTATTCGGACCCGAATTAGCCATCGAAACTGAATATTTCAAATCTTAAATGTTAGGTTAATATTTTATCAAATACTTCAGTGCAAAATAACTTACGATCATGGTTAAACCCTTCATCGTTAAATGATTCTCCATATATACTTTTTGTTCCAAGCCCATTTCCCCGAACGAAATCTCCGCCTTGAATCATGAATCCTTTGATGATACGATGGAATTCACTTCCTTTATAACCAATCGGACGTCCCAATTCTCGATACTCTCCCGTACAAAATTGGCGGAAGTTTTCTGCAGTTCTGACTGTTAGTACTTGCTGAAGCAACTGGTAGTACAAAATTAACTTTGTAGAATAGTAACTTACTTTGGTACATCTTCAAATAGTTGGATCTTAATGCGTCCTTTTATACCTAGATATGCGGTTAGTTAAGTGTTCCACGTATTGGCCATCTTGTCTCTGAAGTGGTCTCATTTTCCATACATACTTTCCGTGGATATCTAAAGGTTAGTAGTGAGGCTTTTCTCTAACATAGTATCACATACATCTAGAAATACAATGGTCATTATAATGAGTTTAGTGTCGCAGATTTATCTCCACAAGTGATCGTATAAAAAACCCAAAAAACTTCGCAGTTACAAATCCTTGGTACGACAAAGAAAGAGCCAAATCAAGTTTAAAACATTTAGATAACCATATTGATACTACTGCTTGTTTCAAAAAGAATTGCTCCAAATACCCCTAGACTGCAAGCGGCACCTCATCTTTCAGCATTAGTCGTCAATCAGTCTGTCAAATACCCGACTTACCCATTATACTGACACCCACTTATCCGAGCATTTAGTAATCGTTCCGCTTTGTCTGCTCCATTCTAACCATGACTCCACCACAAAAGAATTACCATACTTCTAACCCAGAGCCTGGTACTGCCATAGATAGATCCATTCCTGCATTTCCAATTGCCCAGGTTTCCGACGAAGACTCCTATTTCAACTCCCACAGGCCACCTTCATACTTGAATCAGATAGGCAAGGAAGTAGAAGAGTTCATTGATTATCATAAGAAGACCTCCGGCAAGAGCATTGTTCTCGTAACTTCCGGTGGGACGACCGTGCCTTTAGAAAACAACACCGTCCGTTTTATCGACAACTTCAGTGCAGGTACCAGAGGTGCCACTTCTGCAGAAAAGTTTTTGGAGAATGACTATGCCGTGATCTTCCTTCATCGTGAATACTCCTTATTGCCATATTCTAGACATTACAGTCATACCACCAATTGCTTCTTGGACTTCATGACTGAAAAAAACGACCATATTGAAATCAAACCAGATCTTGCGAACGAGATGTTATTAGTTCTTAGAAAGTATAAACAGGCAAAGGAATCTAATTCTTTACTTTTGATTCCTTTCACTACCGTTAATCAATACTTGTACACATTGAAGCTTATTTCTGAAGCCTTACAAGCAATTGATACCAAGGCCTTATTCTATTTGGCTGCTGCAGTATCCGATTTCTTCTTACCTCAATCAAGAATGCCACATCATAAGATCCAGTCCCAAGACAGCGGAGGAAAGTTGATTGTTGATTTGGAACAAGTTCCAAAATTCTTGAATCGGTTGGTCAAAAACTGGGCTCCAACTGCGATGATTATTTCGTTCAAATTGGAAACAGACAATACTATTTTGATCCTGAAAGCAAAGAAGGCTTTAGAACGTTATCAACATCAACTAGTTATAGGTAATCTTTTACAAACAAGAAAGAAGGAAGTAGTCTTTGTGGCTTCCGATGGAACGGAATCATGGATCAAGTTGAGTGAAGAAGAACAAGAGAAGGAGATAGAAATCGAGAGCTTAATTATTCCTCTGGTTATTGAACACCATCAGAAATGGATTAATGACAATAAGTAATTATGTATGTACAAGTATTTAAACCCCAGATAAAGTTTCTGGGTATAATAAATATAATATGCTTACTCTGGAGGAGATGTGTTTTTGCAATAAAGCCCGAACAGATAGTCAGCTCAATTGGCCAGCTTTATACCTATAAGAAACTCACACCAATACCATACTGTAATCCTTTTCTTACACCATCTCTTTCGTGAACCGTCAAAGGAAGTACAAAGTTCAATTCAAAGCGGGCCATAGGATGATTATACAATAGCCCAAACCCATAACTGATTGAATACTCTTTAGTTAAAGCTTTGGCTTGATTCAAAGGCACAAGCTTACCAAAGTTCAAAAAGTTGTGAAGTTTGAAATTAGAGTCTTTTGGTACCTTTGGAATCAGAGTAACAATCGAAACTCCTCCATTTATAAAGATGTCACCCCCTATGGAGGAATTGAAGCTTCTTGGTCCCAAGCCATTCATTATAAAGGATCTGACATCATTTGGTCCTCCTATGAAAAACCGATCAAGTATCATACTTGAACCCTTCAAAGGAAGTAGCAAACCTGATTTATTGGTAAATACCAAAGAGGACTTGACTTTTGGTAATGGAACTGTAAATTGGGACTCAAACGTAGTTTTGATAAATGGAGATTTTACAAACTTAAATAATCCATTAGCTTCAAGTCCTAATCTAGTAAACCACCCACGAGATGGCAAGATCCGGTTATCTCTGGTGTCGTAAATGATGTTGTACATCAAGGAAGATTTGAAAGAAGAACCCGCCTGGGTCAAAACATCATCAGCTTTGGATCCAAGATTGTTCAATACCTTCCAGCTATTTTCAAGAACAACTTCGTGATTTACGCTGCATTTATCAAACTGAGTATATATCTTATTGGTGAGACCATGTGATTTGACGTCGGCATTAATCCAGTCATATTTCCGAGTATTGGTATAGGCAATGTTCTCTAGTATATAATCGGCATTATTAGCAATTGGCTGGTTGTAATTCACAAGATATGATGCCTGAGTCTTAGTTCCGGTAACGGCATCAAATGATAAGTTTTCAGCACCTCCAAAGAGGTTTTTAAACTGGAATTGTATATATCCATCTCCTTCACCATTACCAATATTAGTACCAGTTTTAGCATAAAATTTCTTCACCGGTAAGATATTGAAAACTGGAACTATATCGAGACTTGCACTTGAACGAGAAAATATGGTTTTTGGAAGGGGGTTCACCGAAACCAAAATGTTATCGACCATGTTCAATTTGATGAACTTGTTGGTGATGCTTTCAATATTGTTGAATGTTTGTTCCAAAGTCAAAGGGTTTCCACTGGCCAATAATGGCTTGAATTGCGCTTGTAAAAATGAATCTCTGAAAAATTGACCATTGGTGATCTGTACATTCTTGATCTTTAATGGATATGTCAGGTTGTCTTTGAAAAGGTCTTCCAAGAATTGTTTATTCTGATTGATCATGAATGATTCTTTTTCCGTTTGGACTTGTTGAAGTTTCCTTTCAAGCTCTGTCTGCGGCGCAGTACCATTAAGAGACGACGATAGCCGATCTATCATATCTTCATCATGATCTAATGACATTTTTGAATGGCGTTGAATAGTTGATAAAATGCAAAAGGAAGAATTAAATGAGTTAAGTCGCGACAACAAATTTGAAAAAACAAGACAAAAAACAAAAAGATACTACAATTGTCGAAATAGTTAAGCTGCAAAATTAATAGCACTGCAGAGGATTAAGAACCAACCGGCTTTGTAAACAACTTTAATCTATTGTTTTAATTTGAATCGTATATGTCAGTTGAGTATGAAGATTCCTGGCTGCTTCTTCACTGTTTCTTTTTCAATTTGTTTTCTTTCGTTACTTCTTCTAATTTCTACATATTCTGTGACTTCTGATAATCAATATCTATTCATATACACATAACTAATCTGGGGGAGATATAGCAACTTGGGGAATAGAATGTCCATTGGCATTCCCCTGAACGGTACCTAACACAGCAGTGGTTGGACTGAGATATCCATTGGAACTGGCAGAAGCAGATAAAACATCTTCATTCCCAATGATTCCAGATTCCACACCTAGACTGACAGATGCAGCAGTAATAGGAGCTCCAGCTCCTCCATTTCGTTGTCTTTCCATTTCTTCCTCCTCTATCAATATCCTTATACATGCTTTCCCATTTTCGGTCTGGAAGTGTCTTCTCAAAGCATCTGCACGGGCAAACTTTCGTCCACAACCATAAGGAGACCCATCCTTAAGGAATCCTTTACATTGGAACTTTTTCTCTCCTGTATGAAGCTCTTCATGTCGTTTTCGATCATGTTGACGTGCAAATGCCTTACCACATACATTACATATGAAGGGTCTTTCATCCGTATGTGTTCGCAAATGGGACTTCAAGTTGTACGGTCTCGTGAATCGTTTTTCGCATAGATGACATGCATAGACACTTGGATGCTTCTGAGCTCGTTTCACTGGTGGAAGTGGTGATGCCAATTCCAACATTTTTTCTCTAGAAGAGACCCCATTAGTTATTGGTTTGGTCTCGCAGTCTTCATCGTAGTATTCATCGTCATCTCTTTCGTCGGAATTATAAGGCACAGACCGAGATCTTGATCTCGATCTAGAAGGACTAACCCCAGACTTATTACTATGGCTATGTTTTCGACCACGTTTGATCGATTGGAACTCTTCAGGCCGCAATAATCGACCAGATCCAATCTGCTCAACTTCACCAGAGTAAGCAGTTTCATCGGGACTAGTTCCTACCACACGAGAATTGGGTATAAGATTGTTCACTCCAGTATATACACCACCTGTGGTTTGTCGAGAAATCTCTGAGTGAGGAGAGTTTTGTACAGATGAATTTGCAGAGGAGTTACTGAAAAGCGAGGGGGTTTTGGCAGCAACATCTTCTGGAGCATGGTTGATGGAGATGACGATATCACTAGAAGGATCTTCTTGTTTGATGGAATTGTTATAATTGATTAGGTTGTTTTCTGTTAGGCTAGTAGAATCTGTTCTGGGTAGCACCATATGAGTAGGATGGAAATCCATGGACATAGGCTCGTTGTTGACGGAATAATTAAATTGGGGTATCACTGGTTGTTGTTGTTGTTGATGATGATGATGTTCGTGCATTTGCTGTTGCATTTGGACTTGGTTAGGGACTTGGTTGGGGACTTGGTGTTGCTGTACAAGGTTTGTGCTGCTGATGGATCCCCCTAGAGCTATTTCTGTATCGAAAGAGTTTAGCACGTTTGAAGGATCAGTGTCCATATATTGTACGGTCGAAAACTCAGGCACACTTGCCGGATGTGAGTTACCCCCATAGTCGGAGTATGCCTGACTATGAGCAGAAGGGGGATTTTGAGGTTGACTGTATTGCGATAAGTCGGCCAAATATGGACTAGCAGGGTTAGAGGAAGCGTCTGAATAAGCTGAATGTGACGAATAAGTGCCAGGGGACCGTGGAGCCAACAAGTTATTAGAGGCGGTGTGGTATGATGCCTGAGAAAGGTTGCTGTTCGACATGTTATTGTGGCTGGAGGAACTGTTGTTGTAGCCGGGATAGTTCTGGGGTGATAGCAAGTCGGTTGAAGGGCTTGGAGTGGTAGCTACATTGGAAGAATCGGTAGCAGCAGAGGTATTCACTGTCAACGATTGCTTAGTAAGGTTCAAGTTGGCCCCCTGCTGGAAGGCATTATTGTGATTGGCATTATCGTAGAGCCTGTCAGCCTGAGCCTGTTCTATCTGAAGGGAACTATGATGTCCTTTGACCATCGATGGAGGTGAAAGTGTCAAGATATCAAACAAATCACCATCCTCTTGCTTGATATAGTCGCCGTCATCTTGCTTTAGATAATCTCCGCTATTGATATACGACATCGTCAAAACAAGGAACGTCAACAAAAGGAAAATCCAGGATCACGAGTAATAAATATATCAACAAAAACTTTGTCAAATTTCAGACTTCGATTAAGGTTACACAAATTGTTGATATCAATCAATAAACGGTACAATACTTGTGGTTGCCAGTGTGTGTGTAACAAAAGATTGGATTTTTACAAGCTACTCAAGTAGGCGCAGTTACCAACCTGCAATATCGGCCAACGGTCGTGATGCGCACAACCTGCAATCTGCCGCTCCATGTCATGTTTCGTTACTTCTCCGGTGATGGCTCAGCCTGCTCTAAATGTCAACGTTACCTATACGAGACGATCTTTCTTCTTGGCAGGGGTAACTGCACATAATCACGATGTTCGGCGAACGGGGTCGACATTCTCATCGCTACATGCGATGTAAACTTCCTATTGTAACAAGTCTACGGTCTCGGGATGTTCCGACCGGAGATATAAGCGGCGCCATCGCTTATTTCACTTGTATATGCGCCTTCTATTTCTCCGGCGGGGGGATTTATTGCTCCAATGCGGGACGGCTGCATTCCACCCGCAAATCTAGAACTACATGCCATATGTCCGGAGCAAAAGTCTTCACCTTTTCCAAATGTTCCACCTTTGATCGCTCAAAAAAATCCTCGGCCTCTCTAGTCAACTTTTCGAATTCTTCAACATGCACATTCTCGTGAATATGCACCACAGAACTTAACCCAGTAGAAGCTTTGCGAGCGATGAGATCCTTGCACGTCGGCCAAGATCCTTTTGAGCTCGGCAAAAGCCCAAGGTTGACATGACTGAGCTCAAGCAAGTTGGGTGGAAAACTAGCAAGCCGGTCGAGTGCATAGTCGTTGCTTTCCAAGAAGATGAATACGGTTACAGTATCTTTTAATTCGAGATATATGTCGTAGGTGAACTCATCCGCTCTATTGAACACCCGGTAGCTATACTTGGCCTTCTTGAGAGATCTCGTGAAGCCATGGACCGACCATGGGTTGAGCTCCCAACAAAATAAAGTTTTGCACCCATTCTTCAAATACGACAACGAAAAGTACCCGATCCCACAATACAAGTCTGCAACCACCGTATTCTTGACATTCCTATACTCGCTCAATACCCTCTTTTTCTCTTTGATGTTGCCTCTTGAAAACATCGTATATTGTGGAGCCCATGTTTGGAATATGCCGTTCTGAACCACAGTGCACCAAAATGCATTGGCAAAATCACTTGCTTCGGGAGCATCGAAAAGTTCTGGCGTGGGCTCAGGACCAAAGTCTCCATGAATAGGAAGGATATTGTGTGGCCGTCTCATCACATCTGCTTGTATGATTGGCTTGTTGATGGCTACATGGGTACACATTTGAAAGAGTTCCTTGGAACGGAGTAATGTGTTGAAAAACAGCCCTTGGTCGATCCGAGTGTTAAACGATTGTTGCCATGGATCGGAATCGAAAGTTCCTGAATTGAATAACACCATTGGAGGGTATATCGACCATTTCCTCGGCACCGTTCGCATAAGGTCATGTTTATATCGCTCTATTCCATCGATCTGGTCGAGATACTGTTCTACCACGCTCTCAAGAGTAGTTTCTCCAGCCTCAGGGGTGTATTTCAGAACTGTAACATTATACTGGTTGAAAAATGGATCGTCCTGCATATTGGTCCAGAGGGTATAAATACTAACGGAGCCGTCTCGTTTAGAGATTTTCATATTCTTGTTGAGGGCATTCTTGGATTCCAAGTGGTTCTTGATTGGCTTGACAGCCCGCAAGTCATTAGTGGTAATCAGTACATGGCTCATCTCTACAGTGTATAGAAGATAAATCTTTTTTTCAAATTAACACGCTTAACGAGTACCGCCGATTAGGCAGGGTTACGTAAGCTAACTATCGGTAGTTACGTCAGCACCATCTTTTGGTGCTGCTACCGCTGGTGTTACTACTGCCGTGGTGAGTATTAACTATGTAGCACGACGTCTCAAGAATATACTACACCAATATCACCTGTCCTGGTGACGATACCAATTACTACACTTTCCTCGCCTGTGCCTACAAATTTCCTTCAGGCACCATCTCTGTACTGCTCTCGTTTGCCACCTCTCTAGCCCCACCGCTAGCTCGATCCTACTCTCTCTGTTGCCGTCGTAGACGCCACCCCCAATCGGGTGTTGATTCCCCGTGTATCGTGATACTCGACACCTGAAAATTTTTTTTGGTCGCTCGTTCAGCCGATCTGATATTGGGCGAGAATTTGGGCGAGACAAAAACCGCACCAGGTTACACCTACCCGCTATAGACACGTTGATAAGAATTGATCAGTCAGTTGCAGAGGTCTAGATTGAGCTACGTGTCCACCGTCATTTAGATTCATCGCCATCAAGATCATTTGCCATTCTTGATATTACACATTCATTGATCCAATTGTACACCCCAACCGTACCCACCAGCTTCAAGCTTGATTGCATCAATTGAACAATGTCGGAAAAATTAGAGCAAGTACCAGCAGAAGTGACCGAGAATAAGCCGGTCGAACAAGTGGAGGTTGTCGAAGAGAAAGAAGAAGTCCAAAATGAACAGGCTGAAGAAAAGTCTGAACCTACTCAACAACAAGAACCAGAACAAGACTCCCAACAACAAGATTTGGTACAGGGACAACTCAATGGAGCTTCGTCCATCCAGCCAAGTCAATCATCTGAAGACAATCTCGCCACCCCTGCTAGTGCCGTTGAAGGTGGCCGTGAAGTGTCCAAGAAGATTCTTTATGTTGGATTCTTACATAAATCGGTCAGTGAGGATATGTTGAAGGAATTGTTTTCTGTTGCAGGAGCAATTCAAACTGTCAAAATCCTTAACGATAAGAACAAGCCAGGATTCAATTATGCATTTGTAGAGTTTGAAAACACTCAATCTGCTGACATGGCATTACATACCTTGAATGGAAGAATTATTAACAATGCTGAAATTAAAATCAATTGGGCTTTCCAATCGTCCACCATCAACAGTGCGGCCCGTCCAGATGAACCAAGCTTTAATATCTTCGTTGGTGATTTATCTGCAGAAGTCGATGATGAAACTTTAAGTTCTGCATTTGCCAAATTTCAATCTTTCAAACAAGCACATGTTATGTGGGATATGCAAACATCAAGATCTAGAGGATACGGGTTCGTCACCTTTGGAGCTCAATCAGATGCTGAATTGGCCTTACAAACTATGAATGGAGAATGGGTCAATGGTAGAGCTATCAGATGTAACTGGGCTTCTCATAAACAAATGAATCAAAATCCAAATGCTAATTTCAGAAACAATAATCGCCCGCATCATCATCACCATCATCATAACAATAACATGAATAATAATAACCGTGGTCTTGGATATAGACCATACAACAATAATGCCATGTCTCAGCAACACTTGAATAATATGGCAAATGGTGGGCCATATATACAGCAACCAATGAATGGACTTCAGCAACAAATGCAACAACAACAGCATCTGCAACAGCAACACCTGCAGCAATCACACCAACCACAACCCCCACACCAACAACCACCACAACATCAACCACATCCTCAACAACAGCAGCAGCAACAACAACATCAACAACAACACCAAGGTAACTCTCCTGTGGTTCTTTCACCCAACGGTGGTGGTACGAACCAGGCCAATATTCCAGTAATGTCCCCCCAATCTTATGACATTGTGTTAAGACAAACGCCATCTTGGCAAACTACAGTGTATTTGGGGAATATTGCCCATTTTACCCAACAAACCGACTTGATCCCACTTTTGCAAAATTTTGGCTTCATTGTTGATTTCAAGTTCCATCCTGAAAGAGGGTGTGCTTTTGTCAAATACGATTCCCATGAAAGAGCAGCTTTGGCTATTGTTCAGCTTGCAGGATTTACTATTAACGGTAGACCATTGAAATGTGGATGGGGTAAAGACAGACCTCCAATGGGACAATTCCAAAACTTCGGACGTGGCGTAGTACCCCCTCCAATGTATGGACAAGGAAGATGAATAATATATGTTTTTATAAAACGAAGAGAGAAGGAATCGGGTGTAGTAAAATTATTAGTGTATATCAATAGGGTGTAAAAACTGTAGCGAGGAAGCGGAAATATGCGATGTACAATTGCCTAATATTGGTGAGAATTGGAATTATTTAGTGTGATCCATCCATGAGAGTAGTATTCTGCTAGCGAGAGATGTCGCTAGTATGATTCAATACGCAGTAAATAGTTCGTATTCTCATGCCGCAAATTGGTGGATTCTCCCCGCAAGTTGCCACTTGCCTAGTCCTCTCCGTCTGTGTGCAGTCGCATTCAAAAAAAGATGATGAAAATTCATCTCCAACAATTATTAGAGTGAAAGACATCTATGTGGAGATACCTAGCGACACTCTTAATTAGTATAGCTGTTTACACTGTGATCACCAGCGTCTTCAACGTGTCATTTCTCAAAGTATTCAAAGTGGATCGACAACTAGTTGGAACCTCTATCGTTGTTCTTATCACCTTCATTTTAATTTCCAATAAAATTCCTTACACCAACATACCCCAACTAGTTAACAAGGTAATATCTAAAATGAATTACAAGTACGGAGCAAGATCAAGATTGGGAGGACGCAAGTCCCGTGAAACCCGATTTGCCATCAAAAATGGTGGTGAACCTGGAGGAATCAGCAATGATGGTAACACCTGTTTCATGAATTCGGTATTGCAATCATTGGCTTCCTCTAGACACCTTTTGAAGTTTATTGACTCGTATCTTTACAGCGAGATTCAAATTGAGGGCTTGGAAAAGTCCGTTTCCACTAACTCCCCGAAAACTGAATTGGTATTTACCAATGCTTTGAAGGTGATGCTAGACCAAATCAATGGAGCTTACGGGACAAGAGGAAAAGAGTTTAGCGCCAAACAATTATTAAATAAAATGCCTAATGGGCCAAAACAAAACTTTTTCACAGGCTACAATCAAGAAGATGCTCAAGAATTTTATCAATTAGTTATGGGACTTTTAGAGAGTGAGTATAAAAAAGTTGATGGGGAAGATAATATAAAACAAAAGGAACGCAGTAACGGAGACAAATTTGTTAACAGATCATCCTTGGCAGATCCTATTTTAGGAAGCCATCAATTGGGTAAACTAGGCGATGTATACGTCCCAGCATACCAGGTTGATCCTAATCTTGCTGAGAATGATAATGAAAAAGTGTTCCCATTAAAGTTAATTACCCCTGTCGATGGGATATCTGCTGAAAGAATTGGATGCTTGACCTGTGGAGAAGTAGGAGGAATTCGATACTCGGTTACTAGTGGATTAAGTTTGAATTTACCGAACAATGCTTCATACTATTCAAGTTTTGATTTGAATGGATTATTAGACAACTGGATCACCCCAGAAATCATTGAGGATGTCAACTGTAATAGATGTGGATTGAATCAAACAAAAGAGTTTATGTTAGAAAAGATCAAGACCCTTTCAGGTGGCAAGATTGCTGAACAATTTCAAAGTAGAGTTGATTCCATTACAGAAGAACTAAGTAAACCTCATGTTTCAGATGAAGTATTTGAAAAGCTTACTATCAAGCAAATGATTAAAAAGTCAAAAAAATCAAAGCAAATTTTCCTTAGTAGACCTCCTCCCTTGTTGGCCATGCATATCAATAGATCGGTTTTCGATCCTAGAACATATCTGATTGTGAAGAACCCAAGTAATGTGACATTCCCTTCAACTTTAGACTTATCTAGATATGTTGCTGAACCAGAGGATATTAATATGGATGCAAGGTTGGCTTTTAGAAAACAAGATGATCGTTCATTTAGAGAAAAGAATGTTGAATCTGTTTCAGTTCCTCTCAATGCACCTTCAGCTAAGGATAATATAGGCGAGAACTCTTCTGCTGAAGGTTATACGCCCAAAAGTTCCACCTCGCCCGAATCTTCTTCATCAGAATTTGAGGAAAGACCAGACTCAGATTGTACTGAAGCTTCCGAAAACTCACCAGATCTTGCTCAAAACCCAGGTTTATTATACAAATTAAAGGCTGTGATATCCCACTACGGTACACATAACTATGGTCATTATATTTGTCACCGTAAGCTCAGAGGGACTTGGTGGAGAATTAGTGACGAATCGGTGTATGTTGTGAATGAAGATGAGGTCTTAAGTGGTCAAGGTACATTCATGTTATTC
This sequence comes from Suhomyces tibetensis, assembly GCA_030570835.1. Classification (NCBI taxonomy): domain Eukaryota; kingdom Fungi; phylum Ascomycota; class Pichiomycetes; order Serinales; family Debaryomycetaceae; genus Suhomyces; species Suhomyces tibetensis. The sequence continues at coordinate 84,728 of JAJLWT010000016.1, forward strand.
TATGAATATAATGATGGGTTTACTGAAATACTACAAGATATTTCCGATAGTGAGGAAGAAAAGGAAGAAGAGGTTGATGAAGGAGTAGAAGAAGTAGAAGATAGTGATGAAGAAAGTCAATCTTCCGAAGAATCCAAACAATCAAAAGAATCCGACCTTGAGCCTTTAGGACATCTGGGCAGTATATTTGAAAACGATCCTCAAGATAGTGACTATCATGCAGGTGAAGAAAGAGTACATTTATAAAACAAATATGTAGTCAGAAGATTTTGAATTATATGATTTTAACTTCTATAGGGTATCTGATTCACCCCAAAACATACCCAACCAAAAACGTGGTCACTGAACACAGGCTACCTTCTCCATATATCCGTGCCCTGCATAGTAGGTATATGTTGGCTAGTAAATATAGAAACAATAATAATAGAATGTAATACTACTACTAGACTGTAATATTATCGCGACGAACTTTCGCGATAGTAATTCGAACCAAATATTCAAAATGATTTTCGATGATCATCGCTCCCTTCAATCTTCAGTATGGGTAGAAAACTCAAGGGTAAACCAGTGAAAGGCCTTAAGGCAGCTTTGGCAAGACACAGTCAATATGAGCAAAACAAACTGAAACTGGCCCAGGTCGAAAGTGCCCGCAAAACCCAAAAAGAATTGAAAGAAAAATCGATGAAATCTGGAGGGAAAGGTAAAAAGAAACAAATCCATACGCAACATTCAAAAGGACTTATTCCTTTCAAGCCTGAAGATAAGGTCTTATTAGTAGGAGAAGGGGACTTCTCATATGCATACTCCATTATCAAGCAAGGTTATATACATCCAGAGAACTTAATAGCTACCAGTTATGATTCCAAGGATGAGCTTCTAGCCAAATATCCAGACGTTGAAACCTACTTGAACCATTTGTCCGAGGAAGGTGTACAGGTCTTACATGAAATTGATGCTACAGATTTGGCCTCTACCTTGAAATTGGTATCTGCTACAAAGAAATCAAAAGTGTTGAGAACTTCATTATTCAAAGATAAGGCTAATTTGAACTATATCATGTTTAACTTCCCCCATACCGGAAGTGGAATGAAAGATGTAGATCGTAATATCCGTGACCATCAAAAGCTCATATTAAGCTACTTCAAAGGATGTAAGGAAGTGTTTTCTTTGGTAAATAACCAAGCAAATAATGATTTTGGAGGATATGTCACCAATGACATTCGTCAAAATGATAGCAAGATTGTCCTTTCAGTATTTGAAGGAGAGCCATATAATTCATGGGGTATCAAGATCATGGGAAGAAGTGAAGAGTATAGAGTTGAAACTTCAGGTAGATTTGACTGGAGTGCATATCCAGAATATCATCATAAAAGAACCAATAGCACTAGAGACACAACCAAGCCTGCAGCTGACAGAGATGCAAGAGTATATGTTTTTGAAAAGGCGCAGAAGGTGGAAGCCAAGAACAAGAAGAATGATGATTCCGACGATGATATCTAGTCAATATTATAAAAGTAGAAAACATTAAACATTGTATAAATATGAATAATCACCCCAGAGTAAATCGTTTGTATAACCATCTTGCAAGTACATATTCATACAGTATTTCAGAGAGACTTTCTTGATACATGGATGATGGTAGATCTTAAATATTTAAGCTGGATATACCCTAACACAATTGTCTATCAAGAATATCTCCCTGGTTAATGGATCTTTAACTTTACCCATTCTGAGTAACGTATTCTTTTCTGACAAATACTTTTCTGATGGGTTCAAAAGTTTATCAAAGGGATATATATTACCATTCGGTAGCTTGAATGGATTATTAAAAATATTGGTGATCAATTGAGCATACGGTAAATTCTTACTCAATGAAAATAATTCCGGTGAACATACTGGACAGTTATTACTTTTGTTTAATAGTTTGTAGTATTGATCTGGTCCTCTATATTTCTTGTCCGTCAATACTGCCAAATCCGTGTTGTAAATGGAGCCTCTCGATTCTTCATGCAAGGTATTGTCTCTGAAAATAGTGTTTTCAGAATTGTGGTAACATGATTTTGTTTTCAAACTTGCCAAACCAGCTGATAAGTATATAAACAAGGGGTAACTCTTTGAAATACCATATAATTTTGTGAAATTATCTAGAAAACATTGTGAAAGAGTCTTCCATCTTTCGTCCGAAAGAAGTCGTTGATATTCTTGAAATCTGGGGGAATTCATCACCAATGCACTCGAGATGGTCGATGTGGCGACATGTTTAGTAGAGTTTTCCAGGTTGTAAATAGCCATATATATCAACAATCCTCCGATTTCTTTAAGGCGACCCCAATTGATTTCGTAATTGACCATTTCATTCATTTGATAAGATGTCTTATTTCCATAAGGCGAAAGATGCAATCTAGAGAAATTGATGGCTTCATTAACATCGCCCTCTTCAATCAAGGAGAGAAACTTACAGTAATTGATTTCGAACTCCAAATTTGAGCTTGACTTCTTTAGCAGGTTTTTATTCTCATTGAACCAAGCAATCACCAATGAAAGATCATGATCATTGATAATCGATACAAACACCTTATTAAAGTTCTCGAACAAATCATAGTCAATAAGTTTTCGGTATGTGGAGTTTGAAGCAGAAAGGTTCTTTAGCATTGCAATCCCCACATTCTGGTTCTTGGAAGTATTGGATTTGATAAGGTAATCCACAATGAGAAGATTGGTTTCGTCACGATACCAATTGATAAGTTTCGGATTGCGAAGATCTAAGAAGCGGTCGTTTTCTATAGGGGCAACAAGAGTAGTAGTTATTACTTCGTCGTCTTCGTTGTCTTCTTTCTTCATTTCAATTTTGGCTAGGCTACACTCATCTAGAATGCGTAAATTATCCAACCTAGCAGTCAATCTAGATCGATACTCTTGATCCTTTTGGATTGTCAGTTTCAATTTAGCCTGAAATGCCTCAAACGATTTGATCAACTTGCGTATCAATTCTAATTTAATCTGTGGGGTGATAGACACATTCTTCTTGATATTGGTGATCTCGTCCGATAACTGTTTCTTCTGCTTTTCCACCAATTTTTGGATGGTCTTGACATTCTTCTTGATTAGCTCCGTGGGTATTCGAAACTGGGTCTGTCTTGCTTGGACATGAAAGTTAACTGACGGTACACTCATGGCATAAACAGGTATATGGGGGTGGTTTAAATGATAGGCGCCTCTGCGACTTAAGGGGACTAAAATGCGACTATAAAAAGCGACTAACTATGCGACAAATATTTATTTCCAGACAGTAAATACAAAGTTAACTACATAAGGTACATCCTAATAGTAATCACCTTCAAAACAAAAAAAAGCTGCAAATTTTGCCACCCTAAACTCCTTGTAAAATGTTTAAATAGGCTAGGACATCCCTCTATCTACTTCACACAATTTTTGTTATCTATGTTATTCAAATATTTCTTTTCTATTCTAATTTCTAATTTACACTAACAACCAACCAACTTGTTCTTGGGCATTTTGTAGCCTCCATCTTCAAAACTTGTCAAGTTAACGTTTTCATAAATATTCAAATGCTCATTAATGTAATCGGCGGTAGGATAATCTGGAGGATCACATCCTATGTTGACTTGATCGGGTGGCTGGTACACTCTAAGGTGATCAATTCTCATGGTGACAGGGAAATGAATAGATGGCCAATCGATATAAGCCCAGTTAGTGGAAATACCAAGATTAAGAATCAAGGACATCGGTTCTTTAGTTAATCTTCTCCAATCGACGTTACCTTGTGGATGTAATGCTTTGGCATGGACGGTTAATGTTGGGTCCATTCCCACGTACCAAGTAAGATGACCATCTTCGTTATCATTCAAGTATTCAAACCCATACTTTTGGAAGCTATGTAAACCATCACCACGTTCATACCATGTCAAATTCAATGTTGTAACAGCTGAAAGCGCTTGTTGAGATGGTCCTCCAGTATAAGTGTTCATGGATGTCACCGAATTATTGTAAATTTCAACAAACTCGTAATCAGCGTAGTACCAGATATCCATAGGAGCTAATTGCAACGACTGAGATGCAAGTCCCTGTCCTTCACCAGCTGCAGAATTTTCACCTTCAATAGCATCAATTTCTGGGGCCCCTCTTCCGGTCCCTGGGTTGGGATGGGACTCTCCTTTACAAGTACATGAATTTAACCTTTGTCCTGGCAAATATGATATCCCATCAGGAGATGATTGATTAGCAGTTATACCAGCATCACATGCTTCGTAAGAATAAGGCCAAACACCTTCAGTCGTGGCCAAGTAGCCTGGACGTCCTAAGTTACCCATAGTCCATAAACCTGGCCAAAGACCAAGTTTATTACCGTAACTCGGTAATCGGGCAGACACCTCCAATAATCCTTGGGTGAAGCACATTTTATTCCATGACTGAAGCATCCCAGATCGATAGAACAAATCATGATTTTTGAATGCATCCATTCTCAAGTCCAAAGTACCATTTGCTGTGGTTGCTGCGTCAGGATCATACCATTCCAAATCCTTGGTGGCATCATAATGGAGATCTGGAGCAGTGAAGAACTGGTCATCTCCTTCATAAAATGTACGTCCTTCTACGTTGAATTCGTCGGAAAATACTAATTTCCATTTGTCACCACTTTTGGCGTTTCTCCAAAGAGCATCCTTGGGAGTATCTGGATCAACCAAATCGGTCCGAATGGAACTGAGGAGTGGATACTTGTAGTTCGAGAGAATTTCGTAATGTTGAGGTTTGTACTTATTTGTGGCTCCCGAGTATGTCAATACTGGTAACACTATGAAGACAGTTGCAGCACCAAGGAAAAACCCTATGACCCCTAATAACCCACCAAACGATCTTCTGTCCATGTTCTTAAGATCATAATAGAAACGATTATTTTCATACTCAGCATCGACCACTGGGTCCGGGTTGTGTAAGTAATCATCGGCTTCCTTATCTTCAACATGCAAAGGAAAAGACGCGGCAGGATATCCACCGAAAGGACTGAAATCAGCACCGTTGGCAAAGACTCTACCGGAAGTCATTGATGAACGCGAAGAGCTTGGTACTTCATCCCTATACTTTTCATTGGGATCGTCAGTTTCTGGAGACAACCGTTCATGGTGGTAGTCCCTATGGGCATCTACAAGGAACGATGTACTGTTGTTGTACGAGGACATACTTTGATCGATCAACGGGTTTGCAGAACTCTGCTGTGAAAGGAGATTGGCCGAGCTTCCATTTGGCAACAAGTTAGATGAGTTGTTGTTTGTTGAGTTGTATGCATTGAAAGGTCTACCATACTGGGAGTCTGAAGTTGTAGACGATATCGACTCTCTCGACAGGTGGTGTGAATTATTCACCCTTTCTGCGTCAAAATCACGATCCGATGCAAAAGGGTTGGTGGTGAGGTCAGATGGATTGTTATAGGTAAGGTCTCTTTGAGACATGATGGAATACGATGCCAAAGGCTAGAAGAAGACGAATCGCTTGATGTCACCAACTGAGGATGGTTCGCGAAGCAAAATTATCCACCCTTCAGCAACGCCTGTTAGCAGGTGCTGAGCGTGTCACAAAGATACGCTACCGGATGGTTAGATCGTGCGCCAAATTCATTGAAAAAATCCGATTGTTTCCCATTGGTATGTGAAAAACCATTTTAAGGTACGGTGAATGCCGGTGGTGGTGGCCATCTTAACCACTTTATATATTCTACAACCCGGCAAGATTTCCATGTTTTAAGCCAAGCCAACCGTCTAACGTGTCAAGTCTTGGATCATTTTATTGGCAAGTTATTGACAAAAGTATTGGCATATTATTGGCACAAGACTTTCTTGGTATCATATATCGCTCTAACGAGGCTTAGATTTCATACATGTTTTGTGCAATGTGTATTTTGAAGACGCGATTTTGCACCATTGCTCACTGTCGGTTATGTTCACTGTGGGTTGTGAACGCAACAACTTCTTGCTGCAAATCTCAACGGTAACCTTATAGGGGATTGATTCACTTATTGACGTAGATTCGAATCAGAGGATTGCCAAGATGGAGTATAGTACAAGAAATCAGGAAGAGGGTCAAATCCAAAGTTGCTTCCCCGGTAAAATTGACTCTCCGTCTTCGTTCATGTAGTCAACAATCGCAAGAATGAAACAAGAAATTTGTTCTGCCCAAGAAAAAAGTTGCAAAAAGTATTGGCAGAACATATCGGCAGAACAAATGGTAACAATCCATTTATATAGTGAGTCGGGGACCATCATCATGAAGCTCAAGGGTGTTCGTCTCCTACCCATAAAATGTCACAGAGAGATTTGACCTTCAATACACCCAATCCATTTGAAGATTATCTGGAGTCTTCATCTTCATCATCGCAACAAGAGAAACATGAGGATAACTTACAAAAGCCTCAATTCGATTATTCAAACACATCTTCTAATGACAATCTCTTGAGACACTCCAGCAGTGACGGGGTACCTCAGGTAGACCATTTGCATGATGGAACAAGCACAATACCGACACAGGGAAGGTATCCTTCAATGGCATTTTCAAGACAAGAATCGTTGGGATCACGTCAAGAACTAGAATCCACAGACTCAGACACCGCACCGTTCCACTCGGATCCAGATTTCAGTCCATTTGGAGGGTTTCCAGCTTCATCTTTTCCCCTATATATTGATGAAACAGAACCGGACGACTATCTCCACAATCCTGACCCGTTGGATGAAGCAGATTATGAAAAGAATAGATTCATGTATGATCTCAAGAATATGGACCGCCGTTCTATGGGAGGGTTCATTAGTTTTATTGTTCTATTTCTCGCTGCAATAGCAATTTTTGTTATCTTTCCATTATTGACATATTCGGGTGTCACAAGTAAAGGTGTTCCCGAACATTACGAAGTTCTCACTGCCTACAAGTATCCACTACTCAGTGCTATTCGGACCAGTTTAGTGGATCCAGATACTCCCAAGGACGCCTTGAAAAGAGAGTCAATGAAGGGTGAAGATTGGATCCTTGTATTTTCCGACGAATTCAATGCAGAAGGACGTACATTTTATGAAGGAGATGACCAATTCTTCACTGCTCCAGATCTCCATTATGATGCCACCAAGGATTTGGAATGGTATGATCCTGATGCCTCTTCAACAGGAAATGGTACGTTGAACTTACAAATGGATGCCTTCAAAAATCATGATTTATTTTATCGTTCTGGGATGCTTCAGTCATGGAATAAAATGTGTTTCACCCAAGGAATCATTGAAATATCGGCTCGTTTACCAAATTATGGGAATATATCTGGACTCTGGCCGGGGTTGTGGACCATGGGTAACTTAGGACGTCCGGGATTTTTGGCCACAACAGAAGGAGTCTGGCCGTATACCTATGACTCGTGTGATGCGGGCATAACTGCAAATCAATCATCACTAGATGGCATTTCATATTTACCAGGACAAAGATTGAACTCATGTACTTGTAAAGGAGAGTCCCACCCTAACCCAGGAGTCGGAAGAGGGGCGCCGGAAATTGATGCACTCGAAGGTGAAGTCTCCAATTTTAATGGGAGAGTTTCGCAGTCATTTCAGGTAGCTCCGTATGATATTTGGTACGTACCAGATTATGACTTTCTTACCATTCATAATCACTCAGTAACAACAATGAATACCTACACAGGAGGGCCGTTCCAACAAGCAATTTCTGCAACAACGTCGTTGAATGTTACATGGTATGAAAGGGGTGATCACGACCACAATTTTCAAAGATACGGATTTGAATATTTGAATGATAATGACGATGGGTATTTGACTTGGTTCGTAGGAATGGATCCGACACTTACCATGAATGCTAAAGCATTACACCCCGATGGTAATACAGGCTGGCGAAGGATCTCGAAGGAGCCAATGTCGATTATTATGAATTTGGGGATCTCCAATAATTGGGCTTATATTGATTGGCCATCTCTTCATTTTCCAGCCATCATGCGTGTTGATTATGTCAGAGTGTATCAGCCTCCAGGTCAAGTCAATGTAGGATGTGATCCAGTTGACTATCCTACATCTAATTATATTGAAAGTCATCCCAACATTTATCAAAACGTGAATTTGACATCATTCAAAGATGGAGGATACGTATTTCCAAAAAACACATTAGTAAATGGGTGCAAAATGTGAGTACTTAGTTAAGAATATATAACAAGAAACAAAAATCTAGATGCTAGCTGAATGTAATGAATTAGTAACGTAAAGATTGGGTATTTAAATGCACAGTAATCGTATATTATTATTTTCCTACTCTTGAAAGATGATTCCATGATGCTTTCCAGGATATATTTCATTAAGCTCATTGCAATTCTCCAAGGTAAAATCCCCTTCTGAGAGATTTACAAAATTAATGATACCGTGATTAGCCACAGCAATGATTACGTTTTTGTCATTGGTTCCAAATTTCAACTTGTTATCTCTTAGTTTCAAGTAAGCATTCTTCTTCTGAACTGACGCATCCAATTTGGACTGCCTTTCTAATTGCCTTTTCAATCTTATTTCCTTCTTAGAAGGTGGCATAGTGTTCTTTTTCTTCGATAGTTTTTTGGCAGGCGCTTCTATGGCTGATACCTTGTCCTTGCCATTAAGTGATTCTAATAGACTTTGTATGGTAGATAAGTTAGGGAACTTTTGTTCTGTTCTGACCACGAGAATCTGAAAATCAGGAGCAGGAGGATTCTTCTTTGAGAAGCTAGGGGTAGGTTTCCATACATTGAAAGTGAGATGTGATTTAGGAGATTTCAGTGTGGGTTTATTTGATTTATTTGTGGGAATTAGACGTAGCGATTTGAATACGGAAGTAAACGAAAAGTAATGTCTAGTATGGAAATGCAATGAGTGGAACATCGGATATGAATGTATACCAAATTTTGTAAGGGTAGTCTTAAGGAAGAATGATATTCTTTTGTATGACAAGGACATTAAGGACATTAATATATTTTGATAAGGGACAATGTTTTGCACCCAAACCAGTTGAGATGTATTGGGGTCGGTTTTAGGTTCATTCAAACGTTTAAAATCGAGCACTAAGTATCCGTGTCTTTTAAGGTAAGAGTATACCTGGTATTGATCCATCAGGTACTTTCCAGAATCAAAAGCCAAAGCGTAAAGTAATCCCAAATCCACTGCGATTAGTTTAGAGTAATCAAAAGGATCGGAGTTGGTTTCATCGTGGAGCCAAGTTTGAAACTCCTCGCTACTTAGGTACATTGCCATTGAACCTCTTTCGACCAAATAGACAGATTCTAGTGAAGTTAATGTAAGGCCCCCTCTCACTTTGGTGCCTATGTTGATTGGTAGGCCAATATCTCGAAAGTAATTTCCTCTTGGATGTGCCACAAGAGCCCGATCCTCTTCGGGAATCCATACAGCCACCACCGATTGTTTAATATGGTGAGACCGTATCCCCAGAATGGCATTGTACATTGCGTTTCTTGATTTGGTCAATGCTTGAATCTGGAAGGAAGTACCATCTGGATCGTTTTCCTTGTCTCCTCTTTTTGGTATCGAAGAGTCGAGATTCGAGTCGTTAAGTAAAGCCCAGTCCTGGGCTTCGTCTTCTATGTCATAATCGATTACAGTGTTGATAGCACCTTCTTCATCAGACATGGCGATGAGATGATGTATGGTACCGAATACGATGATTAGTTCGCGCGCCTATTTTGTAACTACAATCATTTTGAGAAAATCGTAAAGCATCCTCGCTGGAAAACATCTTAACCGCACATCGGTTTTCACATTTATAGCCATCTGTCATTGAAACCAGTTCGCATATCTCTACATCAAACCCGTCCCAAACAACCATGACAGAACAACCAGTCACATTCCAGGTAGTCGTAAGTTGGAACATTCTAGAACAACCTCACCCGTGCTTCTTTCCACCCGTCACCCACTAACCCTTAGGCCGAGTCGCTTCTACAAGACATGCTCGAGAACATCGTCAGGCAACAGACGTTGACGAATCTTGCCAACCGGATCTCAGTCCATGCGACCATAGGCGACGAAAACACAAATCAGAAGCCGTACTCCAACCTCGAGGTCGGAACAACCAAAGACATTTTCGGCCACGACAAACACAAGTTGAAAACAGCCGAGTCAGCACGGTACTTCTCGTGCGAAAGCTGTGGAAGAAAGATAGCCGGTGGTAGGTTTGCCCTGCACGTCAATAAATGCTTGGAGAGAAGAAGAAAGTAACAGACCAAAGGGAAGATAATATCAGATCAAAAGAGGAGAAGCATTGAAGAAGAAATCGGATCGGAAACCATGTTAAAGAGAACAGTGTACCACTTCCTTTCCGGGCAATTCAATGCTCACGTATATACCATTGGAATACCTCACCACCATATTGTTGCCCCTCCACACAAAAAAAACCCCACCGTAACTACCCCAATTCCGCATATAGAGATTCTCTTCCCCGGCTCTTGTTGAATCTCACCTCACACATTCATACATAGTAATTTAACCGCTAATAGTGGCAGTCGAAATACCCGCTCAATCGCAATCGGATCTCGGATACAGTTAGTACCAGGATCCTGTACACAGCCTGGCATATGCGGGGTTGGTGTCTGGTATTTAACTATAGGAGAATGGCAATTGGATACCTGTTTTTAGTAATTACATTCTTCTACCCCCAATGACTTCCGTCGCCACTTCCAGAGGGTTATACAGCTCAGAGACCGAAAAAAATACCTACTTTGATCTTCTTCCACTTCCAGAATCTTCCAATGACAGTGTGGAGGTCGCCCCATCCACCTCGCTGAATTACACAGGCATATTCCGTAACAAGGCCACTCCGGACAGACTTGTTTCCAGCATCCATGAGGATTTGGACACCTATCCAAAATTGTTCAACAATGCTGCAAGATTGTTTGCAAATAAACCTTGTTTGGGAGGTAGATCATACGACTACAACACCAAGACAAGCGGTGATTCGTTTGAGTATTTCACCTACGCAGAGGTCAACCAGCGTAAACGTAATCTAGGCTCGGGGATACTCAAACTGCTTCTTGATAATCCTTACAAGGATCCCAAATCGGTGGTGCACAACAAAATTGTAAACCATGTTAGAGACTATCAGACTTACCAAAGCAAATTGTCTCCAGTCGAAAACGTTGATCACCAGTTTGAAAAGGAATGCTCTTTTGTTGTTTCCATCTTTGCAGCTAACAGGATGGAATGGATCCTTACTGATTTGGCCTGTGGTGCATTCTCGTTGACCAATACTGCATTGTATGATAACTTGGGCCCTAATGTCACCAAGTACATTTTGGAATTGACTAGTAGTCCAATTGTAATGTGTTCTGCCGATAAAGTACCATTACTTTTGGACTTCAAGGAAAAGTACCCTCTGATGAATAATCTTATTTCTATTGTTACCATGGATCCAATTTCGATCTTAGACCCACAGTTATTGGCAAAAGCAAAGTCTTTGAAACTTACTATCCATGACTATACTCAGATTGAAGCTATAGGAAAGGGTTCTGGAATTAACGAGTTACCTCCATCTCCTGACACTTTGTTCACCATTTCGTTCACCTCGGGTACCACCGGTGCTGCCCCAAAGGGAGCCATGTTGACACATTCGAATTCTGTTGCTGGTATCACAACTATAGGAACATGTGAGCCACATGCAGGTTATAGACGTGCAAAAGCATTTATTATACTTCCTTTGACCCACATTTATGAACGTCAAACTAGTGGTTTTGCATTAACTGCGGGTTACTATTTAGGCTTCCCACATTTGACGGTTGGTAGAACTACTCCCGAGGATCCTTTCAAAGCTTTGATTGAAGATTTGAGAATTTTCAAACCTACTTATCTTTCTTTGGTTCCTAGATTGCTTACCAAGATTGAATCTTATATCAAAAATGCCATTCTGCAATTAAAGCCAGAGGAAGTCACTGAAGTGAACAGGATCATAGCCTACAAGCTTGCCGAGCATAAAATTAAAGATGGGTCCACTGGTGAACATTTTTACTACGACAATTATGCACCATACAAGAATTTGAAACATTTGGTTGGATTTGATTATCTTGAATGGACACAGACCGGCTCTGCGCCTGTTTCACCTTCAACAATTCAATTCTTGAAAGCATCGTTGAATACTGGTGTAAGACAATTGTATGGAATGACCGAGACATATGCTGGTATGACCATGGGAGGAGCTTTCGAATGTGAACCTGGTGCATGTGGAAGTATTTCTTGTACCATGGAAGTTAGATTAAAGGATGTGGAAAGCATGGGGTATAGATCCAAGGATAGGAAAGGGGAATTCTTGGTCAGAGGAGGAAATGTTTTCAAAGGATATTACTATAATATTGAAGAAACCAAGAAGACTTTTGATGAAGACGGATGGCTTCTTACTGGGGATATAGCACATATTGAGCCCAAACATGGTAGAGTGTTTATCATTGATAGAGTGAAGAATTTCTTCAAATTAGCTCAAGGTGAATATATTTCCCCAGAAAAGATTGAAAATAGATATTTGTCAAGCAATCCATTTATTAACCAGTTGTATGTTCATGGGGATTCCTTACAGAACTATTTGGTTGGGATTGTTGGACTTGATCTTGCCAGTGGTGCTAAGTATTTGGCAGCCGAGCTAGGAATTAAAGATTTAAGTGGATGGAGTAATGAAAAAATACTTCAGGAATTCAATACTGTTGAATCCAAAAGGAAGATCATTTCAATTTTGAATGCTAATGTTGGTGATAAGCTCAATAGTATTGAAAAATTGCACAATATCCATATTGAAATCAACCCGTTGACACTTGAAAGAGACGTGGTTACACCTACTCAAAAGATCAAAAGAGGTATTGCAGTTAAATTCTTCAGAGATATTTTCGATAGATTGTATAACCATGAGAAATCTTTGGTGGCAAGATTGTCTAAGTTATAAACGAAGTTAGATCGAATATAGGGATAAGGTTAAATTTTACAATTTGCAATGATCAACCATTAATAATTATTTAGATGCCAGATCGTTCCTGACAAGGGCGTTTTTTGTCCATAAATATTCTCCATCAAGTTGTTTGTAAAGGATATACCAAAGAATACAGATTCACAAAATCTCCGCCCATGTTAGTGTTTGCCATTCCTTAGTAGATATATCTCGGGTCCCTTCACTACTGTCTGATTTTCTAATCTTATTCAGTAAGTCACAGCGATGCCGCACCAATGACTCAGCGCAATCTGTAAAGAATTTTACATTTCGAACATCCCCACAAACCGCACAACATGCCGGAACTGCACAGAATTTAGATGAGCGTCATAGTGCCATACCATCGAACTGAAAAATAGGATGGAAGTCATTCTTTATCTTCTTCCTTACTAGTTCATTATTATGGCACCACCACCACCGATAATTATAGATGCTCAGGCAGTCAGTGGCATCACAGGCTCCATCTCTTTGGCGTGCTGGATTATAGTGTTTGCTCCTCAAATCTACGAGAACTTTAGAAGAAAGTCCTCGGAAGGGTTGTCGTTGCTGTTCATTATCCTTTGGCTTGCCGGAGATGTTTTCAACGTATTGGGATCTATTTTGCAGGGTGTTTTACCTACCATGGTCATTCTTGCCGTCTACTATACTCTTGCTGATATCGTTTTATTGTGGCAATGTTTGGTATATGGAAATGGAGAATCTGCAGACTACATACATTTATCTCCAGCAAATCCTATGAGTGAAGATGTCTTGGAATCTGTATTATCTAGAGAAAGACACCAATTCGAAGCTGGCCATGATGAAGATGTAGATGATCTCGAAAGTGCCAGTAATGTCACTGATCAAGGGTGGAAAAGTAAGGACACTAATATGTCCAACTTGAAATCTGGATTGGTTAAAACATTGATGGTTTCTTTAGTGATATCTGCCGGTTTGGTAGGATGGTACATTTCCTATGTCAAAGAAGGCAACCATAAGCATTCTGGTAGAAAACACAAGCCACAAGACTTGGTATATGATCCATTGGCACAAGCTTTCGGATGGTTGTGTGCCGTTCTTTATCTTGGATCTAGAATCCCCCAAATCTTATTAAATTACAAGAGAAAATCATGTGAAGGTATTTCGTTCATGTTTTTCTTATTTGCTTGTTTGGGTAACTTAACATATGTGATTTCTATCCTTGCAATTGATACAAGCTGGCATTATCTTTGGGTCAACTCATCCTGGTTGGCTGGATCTTTCGGAACCTTGGCATTAGATTTCACGATTTTCGTTCAATTCTTTTTATATAATGAAAACAGTGAAGAAGGTGAAGAAGAAGACCCATTATTAGAACAGACTGGCGTTAGTTACGGTACTTAATATGATGATTAAGAAAGAAAACTTTACGAAAAGAGATACAAGTAAAGATTACAGTATATAGCAGATAAGGAGGGTGATGACTTACGGAACACGTCAAGTTAACTCGTAGGAAAGTAATTAGTATTAGATAGTGTACATTTATTAAAGACTCCTGAATATACATTTCGTGTATACTCTAAGTTAGCTATTTAAACCGAAACTCATAGCATATTATATTTCGTGGTCCGTCATTTCAATCTAGCAGTTTGCAAGAAGCCAATGGGTCCAATTTGCACCCAAACAGTTTCTCTTATTAAATTCAATTTAGGTCATTTGAGGATCAAGAAAGGCAATAAGTACTAAACAAATGGACAACAACTGAAGTGAAATACCTGTGTTCCTCCAATTTTATTTACAGTGACGTTATCAGAGGATACAAAAGATACATTGCATTGGGGGTACTCTTTCACTGATATGATCCTTGTGTCTTGTTTCAAAGGTCAGCCGTATCGGCTCCAATTTATAAGCCTATAGTTGGCTCACCGATTGAATGTCGAGATTTAAACCTCGTACTAATTCAATGCTTATATGGATTCTTCACTTCTTCGCATATGTCAAGAGTACTTCTTCTCCTAAAAGCTTGAGATCATCCATTTTGATTTTATCAAGACATTTAGTAGACTGGGTATCATCGTCAAACTCAACAAATGCCAAGTTTCTAGCCTTGATTATTCTCACACTAATAAACCCGCTGAAGTCTTCGAATAATTCATCTAATTGAGTTTGACTAATTGTAGGCAACAAATTCTGTAATAATAAGATTTTGTTTGGAGGAAGCTTTTCGAATTCCACAACAGTTCCAGTTTTCCGTCTTTTCGGCGCCTTTTCTGTTTGGGTTTCATTTTCTGTCTCTACTTCTAAGTGACGTTTCTTATTGGAATCTTCTTTTGATTGTTTTCTCTTTCTGATCGGTTCTTCATTTTTCTTATTAGAGAAGTAACTATCAGAATTGGTCTTTGCAAAGTCGACTCGTATTGGTTTGCTGAACAATGTGCGGTTGTTCAATTCCTTTATAGCGGTTGTACAAGATGAAGAATTGTCATATGTGATGAATGCTTGACCTTTCATTTTGAGGTTTTTATGAGCAGTGATTTGTAATATTTTACCATATTTGCCAAATGTAGTTTGTAAGGATGCCTTGAGCTTGTTCAACGACACTCTATCATTAAGATTATTTATATATATGGTTTCCATAGATGTCATTCTTACTGATAAGATTATTTGATTTCAAGATGCGCTACTTGGTTTGACAACCTACTGCTAGTGCGCTGTAATTGAAATACTTAGCCTTTTCAACTATGTATTGCGGTTGGGATTTTTTGGGCGTGAAAAGTGTATGCGATCTTTGAGTTTCTGAAAAGGGCGTGTCTTAATCACTAGCGTGTTCTATGAATTTTGTTCTATTATCTACGGTTGGTTGCATTGTTTTTGTATGCCGAAACGAGAGGGAAATGATAACTTCGTAATACCAAAAGTAGAGAATGTTCGAAATTGTGAAGTATTGCAAAAAAGTGAAAATTTATGACCATAATTTGAACATTTGTCAACCACCTTTGGGAGATGAAAGAAAAAGACAAAATGTAAACAAATGCTTTGGAAGGATTGATAGTTAAGCATTTCTTCTGGACCACGGCTTATTACGAAGTTAATGTTATATTAGTCATGTGTCCGGTACAAAGTTCTAGAAGTTGGTTTGCTTGTCATATCATCGCAACTTGACGGATGCGCGACATTTTCGTATGTGGCTGTTTGTGATGAAAATATAAGTGAAGGCAGGAGATGACAATGCATACTGGGGTTATATGAAGGCACAAATCTGCTTACCTTGTAGATTGGACCAATGAGAGTGCGTGAATATGTCAGCAGGTGGGGATTCCACAATAATACATTGCGACATTGCAAAACTGTACCCTTTATAATAACACTACCTCTGCAAGAAAAAACCGAATCCAGAATCTGCAAATAACAAACAACAATCAATTGATTAAAGGATTTTTTCTTCTTCATCATATCAGATATACCATATAGAAGATGTCCTTAGTAACCATCAAAAACCAAATTGCTAATCTTTTTGCAAAGAACAATTCCGATGAGGAATTAGATAGGGTAAACCGTCTATTAGAGAACAATCAATCTCCTTATGGATCCACAGATAACCAAAATGATAGAGCACAAGAAGTGGCAAACGAAGAGGCAATTTTGAATGCTGTCAAAAACAGTTCTGATTCGGAAGATGATGACGATGTTGAACACGGCTTTTTTAATAAGTTCGATCCAAGAGTGATGTCCGATGCTATCATCGGATTATCAGATGGATTAACAGTTCCATTTGCATTAACCGCCGGACTCTCCTCCTTAGGAGACTCTCGTTTAGTCATCACCGGTGGTATGGCTGAGCTTGTATCCGGAGCCATTTCCATGGGTTTGGGAGGGTTCCTTGCAGCAAGATCAGAATCAGAATATTATAAATCTCAAGTCAAAAAGGAAAAGTTGGATTTCTTCAAGAAACCAGAAACCATCAATCAAGATGCTGCAGAAATCATGTTTGAATTGGGAGCCACCGAACTGACCATAGCATCATTCCTTAAAGATTTAGATTCTCAACCGAAAAATTTGATAGACTTTGTCATTCGTTTTGGAAGAGGATTGGAAGAACCTGCTGTGGGTAGAGAGTTCACCTCTGCTTTAACTATAGGTCTTGCATACTTTTTGGGTGGATTTGTTCCATTAGTTCCATATTTCTTCACTTCTGTCGTCCAAACCGGTTTAATAATCTCTGTCCTTGTTATGTTCGTAACACTTTTCATTTTTGGATACATCAAAACTTCCATCTCTTTAGGTGACGATTGCGGAACAACAAAGAAGGTGTTTGAAGGGGTGCAAATGGTGGCTATAGGGTCGGTTGCGGCTGGAGCCGCATGGACTTTGGTCTATTTTATTGATAACTAACACAAATAATACATCGTGATCTACCCAAGAACCAACTACAACATGCACAGTTCACCAATCAAATCAAACAAATCTACCACTCAGTTCCCATAGTGATATTTCGTATCATTTAAGACACCTATCATACCTACCATTCTAACTTGCTTAGTCACCATTTAGCATTAACTTATACCCTGCATTTCTAAATTCTCAACATGGATAACTACATTGTTGAGATCAGAACATTCGATTCATTTGTTTCACCTAGACTATTGTACACTAAATTCCATATTAACATTATAGCTATGGCTGTAGCAACACTGTAAAATAATTGCGCGGTTCGAATTGAGTTGGGATGCCTGCACATAGAAAGACCCTATCCGCAGTACCCTCCCTCATTAACCAATTTCAATCGAACAAACATCAAGTGGCAATTATCAAATCTATTATCCCTCCTAACGATGTCTTCAAGAATTGCTGAAATCATTTCCAAAATCGCCATACCTGCTGGTATAGCCATAACATTGGGTCAATCTGCACTTTATGATGTTGAAGGTGGTAAGAGAGCCGTTATTTTCGACAGATTAAATGGGGTCCAAAAGAATGTCATTGGTGAAGGTACCCACTTTTTAGTACCATGGTTACAAAAAGCCATTATTTACGATGTTAGAACCAAACCAAAGACTATTGCCACCACCACTGGTTCCAAAGATTTGCAAAATGTATCGTTGACTTTGAGAGTTTTACATCGTCCTGAAGTATTGAACTTACCAAAGATTTATCAAAGTTTAGGTCTTGATTATGACGAAAGAGTGTTACCAGCCATTGGTAATGAAGTTTTGAAATCCATTGTTGCTCAATTTGATGCCGCTGAATTGATTACCCAAAGAGAAGTGGTATCTGCTAGAATTAGACAAGAATTATCTAGAAGAGCAAATGAATTCAACATTCGTTTGGAAGATGTTTCCATTACTCATATGACTTTCGGAAGAGAATTCACAAAGGCTGTTGAACAAAAGCAGATTGCCCAACAAGATGCTGAAAGATCCAAATATTTGGTTGAAAAGGCTGAACAAGAAAGAAAGGCAAATGTTATTAGAGCCGAAGGAGAAGCTGAAAGTGCTGACACTGTTTCCAAGGCATTAGCCAAGGCTGGTGATGGTTTATTAATGATTAGAAGATTAGAAGCATCCAAGGATATTGCCCAAACCTTGGCTAACTCTCCAAACGTTTCATATTTACCAAGTGGTAAAGGAGGTGATGAAAGTTCCAAGAATTCCTTATTAATGAATATTGGTCGTTAAGTTAACTCAAGATGACCATCAGAGGTATTTAAGGCTAACTTGAAGTCTAAATGAAAACAAAAAAAAAATTATTACAGAATCGAGCGATTAATCACCTATAACAACCTCTATTATTCACCATTTCATCCATCAATATATATGTATATAGTATCCGGTTTCACAAATCCAATAACACAACTTCATCGTTTAACCCTGGTGTAGTAATTCCGTTCCTAATCAAGGCTTCGATATCGACAACTTCTTTAACACATCCACTTGTCAAGTTCAAGATTTCCTGCTCTGTTTTCCCAACGACTATATCATCTTCTACTCTGACTCCAATTCCTTGATAGTATTTTGGCCACTTATCGTCTTGAGGAATATATAAACCTGGTTCAATAGTAACCACATTTCCTTCTTGTAACTTCTGAAAACGCGACAATGAAGGAATATCATGAAGATCAAGTCCTAAATGATGTCCTATATAATGTGGATACAACATTCTTGCAACCTGACTTGAAGTCAAAGATGAAAATCCAGAAAGATTCTTCAACTCTTGAGTCAATAAATTCACCGATATTTCATGGATATCATTCAATGATAATTGTAAAGACTCAGAGCAGAGGTTAATGCAATGCTTGTTGGTATTTAATACTGCTTGGTAAATATCTCTTTGTGGATCACTAAACCCATCGGCAGAGTTTGGCCAAGTTCTAGAGATATCAGCACAATAGCCTCCCAATTTTCCTCCAGCATCAACAAACACCATTTCATCTCGGTACAAGAGATCATCGTTTCGGGTATAATGTATAGTTAAGGCATTCTTTCCACTGGCCACAACTGGAATATATGCCTGCTTATCACATCCTCCTTTCACAAATTGATACTCCAAGTACTTTGCTAAAGTCTTCTCGGTATATAAAGGTGAATCAGAGCCAACTTTAGCAATTGCCTTGTTTATACCCCTACTTGATATTTGACCGGCTGCATGCATTACTTGGATTTCAGCCTCGGACTTGATGGCTCTTTGCTTAGTCACCAATGACGAAAGTGGTGATATCTTCTTATTTGACTTATTGATCAAGTCTGTAATGGCAGCGGAAGGAGGAGGTGACGATGATCCTCCAAAATTAAAAAAATTGTGCATCACCGACTTTCCCTTAGAATGTCTATCCCAGAACACATGGTCGTTTCTCGCAAGCAATTGTGAAATGTAATTAGAAGCCTTATTGATATCTTCTACCATGTCGGCATTAAAGAAATCATAAGCACCTTCCAAGCCCAGTTTAGGTCCTTCCCATAGTTCGGAATGTGGATTCTTTGGAGGTACCAACATGTGCAATACCACATCGTCCTCATTGCCATTTTCCGATTTCTTTTCTATCACTGCCATTGAGTCTGGTTCCAACCATCCGGTCATATAGTATAAATCATTGTCTTGTTGAAAATCATAAAAAACACTCCCCGAACTATATTGCACAGGCTTACCAACGAGAATGGCCAATGACTTACTGGGAAGGGACTGGGCTAAGTCCAATCTTCTTTTGTAATACTCTAATGCTGAAATTCCTGGGGTTAGGTTTCCTGGCGTAGGAATGTAATGGGGTCTTGTTTCGTGAGTAGGTTGGCCGGAAGTCTGCTCAAAGTCAGCCGGTGGTCTTGTTCTGATATTGAGAGACCTCACAAAGGCAACGTGTTGTAGTTTATAGGAGAACCTGGTCGATGGACCAGTAAAAATCCTAGTTGATGATAACATTGGAGATAAGAGAAAAAAGTGGTCTAGGTTTACATTGCAGTAGCGTGATTTGAAGACATTGATTCTACGCACCAAATATCTCATTAATTGGATATCATTTCTCGGTACGAAAAAGACATTAATTAATCTCTCGCTAGAATAACATACATGCAACTTCCACCGTCACTACCGCTAAAAGTATTTGCAGATTGTTCCATTCCCTCGCTAATAGTCCAATCTGCTGAAGCCCACTACCAATCGTTGTAAAAATCTGTCAATTTCAGCCTACTATGCCTGTAATATATGACGAAAAGAAAGGCTTCAGTATAACGACGTTTGCCGAAAAACCAATACCGCCTCCAGTAATTTCCAATGGTTTTGATCGACTTCCTTGGGAATCCCATTTCATTCCATTAGATGAAACTCCCATACTGGAAGAAACTCCAAGCTCTAGAAAGCTTTCCAAAACAGAAAAGAAAGAACAACGTCAACTCAAAAAGATAAATGCTACCCGAATAAAACTGTTGAAACGTCAGCAAGCATTAAACCCAGATTCAATCAAAAGTCCCGACTTCAATCCTATTTTGGCATCAAATTTCATAAAATCTATTCATACCAAATTGATCAAACAATCAACACCTTCTCCATCATCTACAGAATTCAAATTATTCCAGTATCATTCAATTGCATTATATAAGTCCGATATCGATCATATTTTACCTGGAGAATGGCTAAATGACAATAATATTTCATTTGTATTTGAAATGATCACTCAAATATTTCTAAGAGATAATGTGAAAAACCAAATTCAAACTCTTTATCCTTCAGTAGTACAGCTACTCATGTACATGCAAACTTCGCAGGAAATCGAAAGTGTTCTACCAGTTGATGACTTGAAGAAGCTGAAGTTCATATTTATTCCTATCAATTCCATTGACGAATATGCAGACCTAGAAGAAGTCAATAACGGTGACCACTGGTGTTTGGGGGTGTTATCATTATTAGATAATAAACTTTTTGTTTATGATTCTATGGAAGATTCAGATGATGTTCAAGGGCATAAAATGTTAAGTGAATTGGCAAAGAAATTTCAATCTTGTCTGAGTATTGTCAAGAGCAGAAAACCAATTGAAGTAGTGAATATGAAATGTGACCAACAAGACAATTTTGATGATTGTGGAGTTTTTGTAGTGATGTTCACCTGCTACTTGATCAGTTCTCTACTTTTCCATGACGAAAAGCTGATCAGTTTGGATATTGGAAAGGTAAAGTTTAATGCTTTGGAAGGAAGATTAAAAATGATGGAGTTGGTTAAAATGACCAGTGACATGATTGACAATGATATGTGAGTATTCGAGCTACACCTCTTTCATTATTCGATGAATCTCTCTATCAACACACCCTTTACTAGATTTGCCATAGTAGCACTTGTCACATCATTGGTTAACTCTTCAATATCTTCTTTTAATTGAAATGAATCAATCTTATCGTTGACACCATTGTTATAGTACACATCATTGTTAACATCATATCCAATGCCTACTTTCCCCAATCCCAAACTAGATATAAGCAAAAGGACATTATGATGATGTGTTGTATTGTCCAGGTCAGTATGTCCCAAGGTCAGTATTAATTTTTGTCGTGGAATTTGTTTTATCATAGATAATATTACCAATGTGTTCTTTGAGCTGATTATTAAGTTCAAATAACTAATGAATGTTGATGTACAAGGTAATGATGCCGTTGAAGATTTGTAAATAGAAATGGGTATAGCAAACCCAAGTTCAGCATATAATTTATCAAGAAATTGATGATTTTCATTCAAGGTGTGAGTTACTTTTGTGAACTGTGCCTCAGATAAAGGATATAGAATCTCGTTATAAAATTCATGCTCCAAAGAAGTTTCATCCGAAGTAAATAGATTAATAATGGTGTCATCTTTATCAAGTTCAATTAATGAAAGTTCTTTGAATGGCTTGAGAAATATCAATACCAACCCAAACATCACAAGAATTTTTGATTTGAAAATAGCCGTTTCTTCAATAAAGAACTTCAATAATGGTTCATCTGATATTATTGTCATAAATTCTTGATAGAATTCATGGAATTGAAATCTCTTGAAATGAATCATCAAATGGAAAATCTTAGTTAACCAATAGTATTTCAACTCGGGGTTTTCTGTTTCATTCAACAAAGCTTCATTCCTAGTATAATAGAAAATGACCTTTTTGTAAATGATGTCCAAAGTTTTGTAACCGTTCCCTGATTCAGTAACATCTTTTTCATCTGGAGCCACTGATACTGAAGAAGAAGGTGCTTCATCGTAGGAAAACCAAATCAAATGATACACGTTGGTGACATATTGATGGAACAAGAACTCCAAACAACAATTCTCCTTCAATTGGGTCACATCCCATGGCTGAGAAGAAAACGTCACTATTGACGAAAAGTCATTGAGGTATTGCAGTGCCTTATTGAATTCTTGAGAAATAAAGGCTATTTCCACTCCCTTAGCGATCATGGAAAACAACTCTCTGATTTCCTGGGAAGTCAATGAAGCATTGGAACGATGGGCTGCTTTTATGGCTCCATTTATTGATTCTTCAATGGTTTCCAAGTCCGCAAACGGGATATCAGGCAAGGGAATTATTTGATCTAACAATTGCACCAATGGTTCGGGCTTGATCTTATACTCCACCAACACATCTATACATGACTGAACAACCTCCTTCGAAGGGTTTGGTAGTCTTTTTAGTGTGTATATTTGGGGGGCTATAGTAAGGAAAGAGATCATTGATATGGAGAATGCGAGTTACGAATGCGCTTGATTAATATACATAGTACCAAAACGAATAACAAGATGAATATTAAGGGTACCCTCTTTACTAAAAAAATCGGCTTTTCCATATGGAGTAACCCATTTTTCACTATCGTAATACTTATTAGTGTTTATTCTATAATGATTGATATTTCTCTATTTACAATAGTACCAGTGATGTCAGATACGAACTTGCTATATCGAACAAAATGATGGCAATCCCCCAACTGAAAGGAATCCAAGTACTCATACTTAAGGAACCAGCCCCATAGATGGCACTCAACAATAACCCAATGACCGCTCCAGATATGAGTCCTTTACACAGCCCAAACAACACATACATGAACCCAATAGCTACAACGCCTATGGGCTGTTTGGTTTTGATGTTATGACGAAAGTTATTGAACAAAACATTGAACACAGCCAATAATCCAGCAGCCAAGTGTAACCCGCCCATGAATATCATAGCCCAGAATACTGTAAACTTAAAGATGTCATGAGAGTCGAAAAGGAACGCTTGTTGATATTTATCTTGTTCTGGACCCAAAGGCCAGAACAACGATGGAAATTTGGGAGTCATATACCCCATGGGAGTATTTCTTGAACTCACAAAGACCTTCATAGTGACGAAGAAAATATGTATTACGGTTTTTACCTCTGAGGTAGATATTGCTGTTGGTAAATGTGAGGTGAAAGTCTGAGTACATTGTAGTGTACTTCATTATTTGGTGCAGTCCATGTTTGGACATCCGCACACTTGCCACCAAAATCGCCATTGATACTTACTACCATTAGCGATATCAACCATAATTCATCATGTCTAGAAGATACGATTCCAGAACAACCATCTTCTCCCCCGAGGGGAGATTGTACCAGGTGGAATACGCACAAGAGGCTATCTCAATGGCCGGTACTGCCATAGGTATATTATCTACAGAAGGTGTGGTCTTAGCGTGTGAAAAGAAGGTTACGTCCAAACTCTTTGATAACGATGGATCGGCCGAAAAGCTTTATGTCATTAATGATAACATGATGTGTGCTGTTGCCGGTATGACTGCCGATGCATTTATTTTGGTCAACAATGCCAGAGTGACTGCTCAACAATACTTGAAGACCTATAATGAAGATATTCCATGTGAAACATTGATCAAACGTGTATGTGATATCAAACAAGGATATACCCAACATGGTGGTTTAAGACCTTTTGGGGTGAGTTTCTTGTATGCTGGATACGATGATAGATATGAATTCCAATTATTCACATCAAATCCTTCTGGAAATTATTCCGGTTGGAAAGCCACCAGTATTGGTGCCAACAACTCAGCTGCACAAACATTATTGAAGAAGGATTACAAGGATGATTTGAACTTGAAACAAGCTTGTGAATTGGCCATTAAAGTGTTGTCTAAGACCATGGATTCGTCCACATTGAATAGTGACAAGTTAGAATTTGCCACATTAAGTTTATCCAAACTCCAAGAAGACAAGGTGATTCATAAGATCTGGTCTGATGAGGAAATTGACCAATTGATTAAGGAAACCGGTGTTGAAGAAAAATCTGAAGAGGATTAAGGTTGATGACTAACTAGATACAATGAAAAGATTACAATAAAAATTGTAGAGAATGTAGAACCCAAGAGAGATTCACAAGAAACCCGTGAAGAGCAAAATATCGAACCAGATCCTTAAGATGACGTATATCTTTAAAAAAATCTGAAAATTGGAATATATCACTACTGGCGCTCATCTAACCTTAATGATCCATACTCGTAATATCACCTGTATTTATGTTTAATAATTCTCCTATTTTCACAAACGAATCATACTTATAACCAATCAGATAGCCACAATTCTCTCCCCGACTTAAAGTCCTAATATCTATATCCTCGGCAATTATACCCTATATCATCTCCCTCCTTGAGATCAAAACCTTAGCAATAATGCGCACATTTCTGATTGCTAAATAAATATCTCCCCTAACAGCTACAGTTTTCTTTTCAGAATTTTGGGCATATCACGGCTACAATGGATCTACTATCACCAGGAATATATCCACAGTCTTCTCAGTCTCGTAAGCTATTTAATGATATCAACAATAACAATCAGATCTCTTTAAGAATCAAATCTCGTTTCCAACAGGTCAACGGGCTTACTACCTCGTTCATTACCAATGAGTTCAATGCCTTCACAGAACAATCCACTGATGTGACTTCTGTAGCACTTCAAAATACCTTCCAAGATATTTACTACTTTTTGAAAATTGACCATTTCAAATTTGCCAATCTTGCCACACTTAATTTAACAAAGTTAAGTGATATCTACTCCAAATTGAAAGTTGATGGTACCGATAAATTAACCCCTACAAACGCCCATCTCAATGAATTAATCAACTATTATGTTCTTTTGACCATCAACTCATCTCTCTCTAACTCCATCATTTATAAAACCCTCATCTTAAAGAGCAACTTATCTTATTGGGAAGAACTCAATAACTCGTCCAGAAAAAAATCCATATACTTCTTTCAAACGTTGCCATTAAAGTTATACAACCAGTTGTACGAGACCGCCCATCACGTATGGGACCACCAAAGTCAGTCTGACATCGAATTTTCCACTACTGGCCATCACACGGAAGAAGACAACTTTATATACAACAATTGGATCAGATTCAAACACATTATTAAATCATTTTCCCACATTATCCATAAAACTTTTATCAAAAACAATCCGGCTATAACGGTTCTTAATAATGCTAAACTTTCTCCTATACAGTGGTACAAAAGAATCATTGGTTATGCTGTGAATTCACCCGCCAACGCTGTTAACGATGAAATTGCAAGTAAAATCAAAGAAATTAATAACGAGATTGCAGTTAACACTAAAATAATAGATTGCTTGTTGTCTATTGATATGTCTGATAAGTTTAGAACGATTGAGAACTTGGAAGAAATGTTGGACCTCAATTCAACTAGTGCTTCGGAAAATGCCCGGATTGGAAAGATCTTGGATACTGTTATTGACATTACTCTTTCACCCACCACAACAGGATCCAGGCCACCCTTCTTTGTACGTTATTGGGCTCTATTGACATTATTGGCCATTTATGGGCCATCACAGTCTTTGAACATTTACAACAGTAAGGAAGAAATATTTAATTGGATCAAACATAATCTTATTGATACCGTAAGTGGGTTTTTCAAAAACTGGTTAATAAAACCTGTTAATGATATGTTGAACATATTACGTCACGATGATGAGCTCAGTATTACTTCGAAAGAATCATTGAAATCTGACTTAGACTCATTAGAAAGGATGGTCGTTGAGTTCTTAAGTGACGAAAACATTACTGATATCGATAAACAACAAGTTCATGAATCCATTCAAAATGGGGATCTTACATTATTGATGTCGGAATACGAATCACAAATACGAACCCCAGTCAAAAGTATGGTTCGTGGTTCATTGATAAGATCAATTTTGATTCAAATTCAAAAGACCAAAGTCGATGGAGGACTTGCAATTAATGGTATTGATAAGCTCTTGAAGTCCCAACAATTGGTCTTTGGGGTTGTTTCTATTAGTCCATCAATATTCATTGTTTATAAATTGTGGACTTATTTAATGAGCTCGAAACCATTATTGATAAACGGAAAGCAATTGAATATTGTTTGCTTGAAGGGATTGAATAACATTGAAAACTTATTAGTTAATGAATCGAGTAAGTCTCCTGAAAATGTTAGCACGGAAAAGAGCAACCCTGAGAAGAAATTTCAAGGAGAATTATTAATTGAAATCATCAATTTGATCATTATTTCTCAAAGTTTGATACCAGCACAACTAAGAAAAGATTGGATTAATGATTTGAATGAGTTAAATAATGGTGAGAACGACTCATCAATGAAGCTTAATTTGGTAAGAAAGATTTGGAATATGTATGGACATTATTTTAGATGAGTTTATTAGTACGGATTGTTTACAGTCTACAGTGGAAATTACCTTTTTAGTGTGTTTAATTATACAATACAGGCCCATTCATCATGAAAAAAATACATCAAGTCATATCAACATCCAATCAAGGAATTCTTGGGAACTTTATATCCACCATCTTCAAAGGAAGTCAAATTGACGTTCTGATAAATATTTTGATGCTGTTGAATATAATCAGCAGTTGGGAAATCTTGAGGATCGCACCCTATGTTGACAGAGCCTGGGGGTTGATAAACTCTAACATAATCTATTCTGTATTCCACAGGGAAATGTAATGATGGCCAATCAATATAGGCCCAACTATTGGAAAGACCAAGATTCAATACAAGCGACATAGGTTCCTTTGAAATTCTTCTCCATCCAATATTACCATTTGGATGTAATGTGTTTGCATAGATGGTGAATGTAGGATCTTGTCCAACGAACCATCTTAAGTAACCATCTTTATCGTCATTTAAATATTCAAATCCATAATCTTGGAAATTATGTTCAACTTTTCCTCTTTCGTTCCATGTGACATTCAATGTAGTAACCCCCGAAAGAGCTTGTTGGAAGGGGCCACCGGTATATTTATTCATAGTTGTGACTGATGAATTGTGAATTTCAATGAAATCATAGTCTGTATAATACCAAATATCCATTGGTGCTAATTGTAAGGATTGAGAAGCTAAACCAACCAAAAGAGTTGTGTCAGCTTCTGCTTCAATAACATCAATTTCTGGAGCACCTCTTCCGACTCCTGGGTTAGGATGGGATTCTCCTTTACAAGTACATGAATTTAACCGTTGTCCTGGCAAATATGATATCCCATCAGGAGATGACTGATTAGCTGTTATTCCAGCATCGCATGAATCGTAAGAATACGGCCAAACACCTTCCGTCGTAGCCAAATAGCCTGGACGTCCTAAGTTACCCATAGTCCATATACCTGGCCATAAACCAGAAAACCCACCATAGTTTGGTAATCTGGCCGAGACTTCGATTCTACCTTGAGAAAAACACATTTGATTCCATGATTGAAGCATACCAGACCTATAAAACAAATCATGGTTTTTGAATGCATCCATTCTCAAGTTCAATGTACCATTTCCTGTGGTGGATGCATCGGGATCATACCATTCCAAATCCTTGGTGGCATCATAATGGAGATCTGGGGCAGTAAAAAATTGATCATCTCCTTCGTAAAAGGTACGGCCTTCTGCGTTGAATTCGTCAGAAAATACTAAGTTCCAAGTTGATCCATCTTTTGCTTTTTTTGTAGATGCACTCTTAGGAGTATCTGGGTCAACAAGACTGGTCCTGATAGAACTGAGTAGCGGATATTTGTAGTTGGACAAAATCTCGTATGATTCTGGTTTGTAAGGACTTGTGACCCCAGAGTAGGTCAACACAGGTAACAAGATAAACACCACTACCGCACCGATTAAGAGTCCTATCATACCAAGAAGACCACCAAGAGAACGACGATCAATGTTCTTCATATCAGCTATGAATCTGTTTTTGTCATAATCAGCATCTGCAATTGGATCAGGGTTATGAAGATAGTCATCTGGTTCTTTTTCATCGATATGAAGTGGGAATGAAGATGCAGGGTAGCCACCGAAGGGAGAGAAATCGGGGGTAGCAAATGGATTCGACGATATAGAAGAGGAATCAGATTTGTTTGCGCCTGCGGCACCGGCACCAGCACCAGCAGCAGCACCGGCGCCCGCCCCGGCACCAACAGCACCCAGACCAGCTGCACTATGGGCCAAATTGTTCAAGGAGGAAGACGAAACCACCCGGCTTCCAGCCATGGAGGGATATCGGTCGTATTCGGAGGGCACATGTATGTTATTATTGTTTGAATAAGCTCCTACGGGAGTATAAGCACCGCCTTGAGCCCGGCGTTGTTGGTTTTGATTTGAAGGGGAATCGTTGGACGAGTTATCGTTGGAAAGTAGTTTTGAAGTGGTTCCGTCATTCTGGGAGTAGTAACCATTATACGCATTGAACGGTCTGCCATATTGGTTGGGATCATCTTCTTCTGAGGAAGTGGCACTGGAACGTTGCTGTGATTCGAAGGAGCTGGACTCCTCGGCGATTTCATGTGGAGCATTGAAGGGATTCGAAGGGGCACGAGGATCTTCGTTATCATCTCGTTGGGACGGTCTGGAGATGCTTACCAGTGGAGGAGCATTAAAAGTAAGATCCCGTTGTGTCATGTTCGCTTAACTATACAAGAGAAGAAGAAGAAGATTTTTAATTAAATCGAAAACAAAACGGGGTCAGATATTAGATGTGCGTGTTCAATGCAGGAGAAAAATCGCAAACTATCAATAGGCAATAAAAGCAAGAAAAAAGAAATGCAAAT
The DNA here is from genome assembly GCA_030570835.1 of Suhomyces tibetensis. Classification (NCBI taxonomy): domain Eukaryota; kingdom Fungi; phylum Ascomycota; class Pichiomycetes; order Serinales; family Debaryomycetaceae; genus Suhomyces; species Suhomyces tibetensis. The sequence goes on from JAJLWT010000016.1 coordinate 114,229, forward strand.
ACAGCGAAAACGTAATCAAACATTTTGGTGCATCTGTAGCACAAAATTCAATCGTGGGTTTATGCGGAAAAAATAATTGCATATAGCGCTGTGTCGAATTAGGAAGAGCATGACATCGACGAGATGCAAACTATCAACAATGTGGGAGGCAGGGTGTGCATGTTCAGAAAAAGGTTATTTGGCAGGGAAGTTTCAGAGGGTGCTATTTGTTCCAGGTCACTGTATGGGGTGAGTGCACAGGCGCCAAACATGCAAAAGGAGTCAATTGTAGTACCAGGTAGGTGTTCCAGGTAGGCGTTCCAAATAGGCGTCGATATATGAATCTGTTACTAGTAGCACTCGCTCGAGTCTCTTTTGTCTGAGATGGCCACACAGCCTCTCCGGTCTATTTTTGGAGCGAGTCTCACTGAAAAACTGTTCCTGCTTGAGTTCTTGATCGCCCGCATAATGTTCCAGACAACAGTAGTAGCCCCATGTCTAGATTTGAAGATTTGAAGGCAGGGATCATGTGGCGCTAAGTAAATCCGGCCAAATCATCTCAGATGAGGTATATGGATAACAGCCACAGGGTGCTCATGCTGGCTACCCCCTGTCTGCTACTTAGCTGGTTCTACCATGCTATGTGAAGTTTTTTGATGGAGTGTGATTTTTCAATATTATTTTGCGCTTTAATTCTTCATTAATTTTTTACTTTTTTTTTTCACTTTTGGCTTTACCTTGCCCACAAGGTTCCATCCTTTGGATGCCTAGTGGTTTCTGCCTCATTCCACTTCATCCCATCACCATCTGATGGTGGGTCCGCTGATCTTGCTTTTTTCTCCGTGATCCGTTGGACACATTGTCTATTTCTGAGCTCCTGTAGATGGCTACTTTAGTATGCAGATACATTGTGTTTATGTTCCTCGCCGGAGCTTGTATGTGCGGTACTTGTGGCGAAGTCCATGGGTACCCAATCTCGAAGCACTATTACTCTGCAAAAGCGAGGTGGAGTATTCTTTCACATTCTACTTCTGTATACCCACCGGTATCTCGCTACAGTATTGGTATTCTCACCCTATTCTTTCTGCACTTTGCTTATCCTTTCTCTTCCTTCTGCACCCTAATTTCCGTCGTGATTCGATTTGTTCCTTTTATTGTTCAATACGTTCATTCTAACACTATTTACTTTCTCTCGTCATTAACTTCAAAAATGAATCAATGACCGATGTGGCTGCCAATGTAGTAATCCCGGCCCCAGTATCATATATAGGACTCACCTCTACCACATCTGCACCCACCACATTCACTCCCTTTAAGCCGTCTAAAATACTCAACAACTCCCTACCTGTAAACCCCCCAATTTCCATAGTACCCGTACCTGGAGCATTTGCAGGGTCCAAGACATCGATATCCACTGAGATGTATACCGGTTCTGTTCCTAACGTTTTTTTAAGCTTGTTCACTATCCCATTGATTCCTATTTGATCAATATCCCGAGCTTGGATGATTGTAAACCCACATTCAGCGTCATGTTCTCCGTCATACACTTCATCAATATATGGAGCACGAATCCCAACATGGTAGTTTCCATCACTCTTGATGTAGCCTTTCTCGTGAGCATAGTGCAAAAATGTGCCATGATTCAATGACATATAATCAGTAATACCTCCGCCAAGAACTTCTGGATCCCATGTATCTAAATGAGAATCAAAGTGGACAACATGTACAGGTTTTCCTAATTGTTCGTAAACAGATTTAAGGGCCATAAGTGTGATGGTGTGATCACCACCCATCGTGATGATTTTGGGCACCTTGTCCATATGACCTGCATGCCTATGAATAGCTCTTTGACCACGGTAAAGTTGATTGAGAGCGATACGGTTATCAAATGGAGTCAAGGCCACATCTCCACAATCTATAATTGAATAGTTATGGGTTTGGGGATCATATGGATTCAATGGGTATTTCTTATCACTCTTACGAATGCCTGAAGAACCCAACCGCTTGGAAGCATCTCTAATTGCATTTGGTCCAAACCTAGCTCCAGGGCGGTAGGATACACCTGTGTCAAAAGGAGCCCCCACTATAGCAATGTCAATTGGTTGTTCATAGAGCAGTGGTTCAAAGCAATTGAAGTGGTCAAAATGGGCGTAAGTGACAATGCCTCCAAACATCGATTGGTCTGCCCTGATATCACTAGTATCATCATCATCTGGAAAGGTCATTTTGGATTGCATATTGAGGAAATATTGATGGGATTGTTGGTGTTGTGGAGCGGCTTTCATGTTAGCTGTAACAACATTTGACTTACCTACTAATCCTCCATAAAGACTATCTAGATAAGATTCTTGTTCGGTTACTTGAAAAGGGACCTGGGCATTGGTAATAGCGGCTAACGCTAAAAGAATAACAGTCTTCATGAGTTAACTTTTGTGATTGAAAGGCTCTCTAAATTACAATTAGATAAATGCTTACTATGGATTTGGAATAGTCTATATATATGGCGGGCCATTTTGCAATTTCGCGCTTCTGCTTTCCCAACGCGGTTATCCGCTACTGGAATGATACACTAGTAGGACAATTGATAACATTACCAACATAAGCTTGAAAACTCTATTAAGACCATAAATTAAACTATCCCACTTAGTATTGGATTGGTTATGATTAGGATTAATTAAGGAACCAACTGGAAGTATATCTTGATACATTTCTTTTTTCTCATCCGTCATCTCCACAGTATGTATCATTACCTTCTTAGCAGCGACCTTTACATCTGCATCCATGTCTGTTGAAAGTTTAGCTAATTCGGACTTCTTTGACTCATTGGCCAAGGTATTCAATTGCTGAGTAAACACCTCACCATTTCGCGTAGTATGATTATTTCTATCTTTTGGCTTTCCCATACACATTTTTGCCAGGTTTCAAAGCGATGGTATCGAATATGTACATTCTCGCTCTTCCAGCATTGAGTGTCACTTTTTCGTGTGCTTGCTACTCCTGTATTTGCTCTACAAATTTAATCTGTTAAAACATGTCCATTATCCGTATACAAAAAGTAGCAAAACTATTTATATATATATGAGTGTGTGTATATAGGGCCAGTTAATCCAACCATCTCTTTTTCTTGGAAGCAGAACTCATACTTGCCTTGGTGACTCTATCACTAGCAGGGTAGTAGTATGTAGGATATGGGGCTACTGAAGCCCAGTTGACAGCTGAGGTAACAGTGTAAGACCATCCTGGTGTGGCAGTAGTTAAGGCATTAGGTGTTCCTGCAATAGTGGAAAATGCACTGTACGAACTGGTAGGGTATTTTCTGGACCATGTAGTGGCAGTTACCTTACTACCAGGTTGAGTTTGCATAGGAGCATACTTGGTTTTCCCTGATTGTGATGGATAAGGGACTGTAAACGATCTTGTGTCGATAGGTATAGAAACTTGCAATTGATCTGCTGGCGGAGAACCAGTTTCTGTCACATCAAGAGTAGCAGGTTGACCGGTAATGGTCACTTGTGAAGATCCATCCATACCAGTTAATTGGAATCTGTTCGAATAATGAATAGTAAAACCAACTTTAAATTCGGTATAAAATTGAAAGAAGTACCATCCATTTGGAGCGACCCCTTGCTTGATAGTAGCACTATATGAAGTACCATCGTACGAATCACCATCTACCAATTTTTCGAAACATTCGATATTGCTATTTGATCCTGAACAGAGCATAACGGTGTATGATTTGGCATTCTTAAGTGAAGTGGCAGCATCTGAATCGTCGTCATCTTTCCATTCAATAGTGACTTTGGCTGTTCCGCCTGATGCATCAAATTTTTGACCCGATTTGAATCCTGAGAGATCAACATCAGCGAACACTCTGGCGAATATGGATAGGAGAACAAATAAGTTGAGGATCTGCATCTTTTTGGAGTATCCTAGTGATAATCTACTGACGTTCTATATTAAAAAGGGAGTGATATCAGGTCGCTTGTTAACCAATAATAAATTATGAAGCAGAGTGTTTATTTCGATGAAAGGCTAAAGACTCTTTGAGGAATGCACACCAATATAAGTCACGTGAGGGGCGGTGTAGCGCGCGCGTAGCATGTATAGATTTTTGTTTTTCTAGGAACTCAAAGTGTACTGATATGTTTGAACAATTCCGATGGCAAAAAAGAAACGAAATGTGGACATCACGTGCAGATAGGAACCCAGGATATAAAATGTTTCAAGCAAGCTACCAGGGGTTTTGAGTATTTTCTTGAAGAAAGGGGAGGGGCCAAGAAGAAGAGGCCAAGAAGAGGAGAGTTATGAGGAAAATAATTAGGCTGAGATTTCAGCTCTGGAGAAATATTACGGTTCGACTTAACAAGTAAGCTGAGAGCGTTGTGTAAATTAATCATTTCATTAGGTCATAAAATATATACATGGAACAGGTGAACGGATGATTTAAGAGAGTCATATCCTCTTCTTTTTACTTTTAAATGTTGAGTCAATTGAAGCGGACCAGCTTTTTCTCTATTCTGGACTCTTCCGGATGGAAGCTCCAAGCGTCTGAATTGAGTGAAGATTGGTTTGTGTTATATAATTTTAACGATATATCAATAGCGATATCGCTGGCAATTCCAAACGGTGAAGGGCCAGTGTGTGGTGGAGATAAATGGTCAATTTTTGGACTAGAAGGCATATAGTTGGAGCTTGATATAAGCACGGGAGTTTGGTCTATTTTCTTCCCATTTTTATAATTTCCTTTCAAAGCATGACTGGAGCTTACTTCGAGATTCAAGCTTTTCGGTTTTTGCCTGGGATTAGTGCTTACGCCTCTTGAATTTACACCATCGATTTGAAACACCGGTTCAGCTTTGGACGTCAGAAATTGTCTTGCCTTACCTCTATTTATACTTTGTTTTCTATTCGAGGGGGTGCTATTGGTTTCTTTCTTTCTTTGAATTTTACTCTTGAGATAGCTGAACGGAGGCTTTAACCAAACATCCGTCATTAGCATACTAGAACTATTGGCAAACACGGTGGGATAATCTTGGTAACAATACTAAAAATGATTGAGAAATCAATTCCAGTAGTTGTTATACCTTTAAGGAAGAATGTTTAGATGGGAAAGGTAGTCTTACGAACCGTAAGGCTTAAATAATATGGACTGATAATAGTCAATGATAATAGTCAATTCCTATATAACCAGTTTTCTCATAATTCGTACTTTCCTCTTCTATTAATACTAACGTTTAATTACCTATTGTCGTAATGTATGATTAATAAACCTCTGCATGCTTTCTCTATTCGGCAACGGAACTAAGATTTTGCCCGGCCGCGTATCCTACATACAGTTGCATTAAGACACCGTAAAAAAGAAAAAGAAAATATATTACTTCTAAAGTTAAATATCTACATGAAGAATGACAAGAAATTTTGTACAATTATTTCGGTGCGCAATGCTCGTTTGTAAGCTTACACCCGCCCGCCGTACAAACCGTATTTCTGTCACGGCCTTAACGGACTATCTTTGCCGTGATTAATAATGTCCTCTATAGCACACTTCATTTGGGTCACATCATCAGTACAATAATAGTTTGGAACATTTGTCAGATCTAAGAACACAACGCCTTTGCCTGTAAAATCTTCCCCACCTCCGCTTTGTAATGGTAGCCACGGGCTTTTGTGAAACACCTGCAGCTTTCCAACCACGACTATTCTTTTCTCGGCTCGGGTGAATGTAATATAGGTAAATGACCCGAATACCTGGATGCTTTTGCCGGGTTCTATAGAACAGCTGATACTACCTGCGTTCGTGAAACCTAAACTAATGTCATCGGTACCTGCGGAGACTTTGATCCCAAGTAACCCTTCATATCCCGCAAGCCCGCCATCTATGGATAAAGACGGACTTACCTGAAATGATAAGCCGTGCGACCACTTGTTGGTTTGTGTATAGCTACCACCACCAGTTGAGAATCTCGATGATATACAATTACTAGTGGGCACATCACGAACATGAATATGTTTCTTTGGCCCAAATCGTACCTCTACCAACTCCACCGTTCGAGGTTTTGACAATTTTGTTTTCTTGGGGTGGCATGCATCAAGGTTTGTTTCCAGCTCTCCAAAGTAGTAAATAGAGCCGGAATCTCTGGTAATAACAGCCGTCTTCTTGGCTCGAAAAATATCTTTGCTCTTCATTACTTCGTTCCAGAATTTGGACCTGTACATCTCACTAAACGATGCAAATTCGACTATCTTGGGGTCTTCGGCCGACAACATTAAGAACCTGTCTAAGTTTGTGTCATTTATATATGCATGGTTGACATTATCCTTGGGGGCTTTAAACGGTGCGGCGACTGCAACCAATAGAAATATGAGTGTTTTAAGTAGATCAAGCAACCTCATCGACGTTTCTGTTGGACGATACTTGAATATGGCCCAAGAAGATATCTGTCTGTTCTTATACATGAGTTGGGTGGGTAGAAAAAAAGTTCTCTGCTTAAAATGAGCCTACTATGTTCTGCCTTGGTATGTTTGTCACTATTTCCCTCATAAAATACTTTGGCTTGCATTAGCCCATAATGACTAGAGCTGTTTGATTGTTAATTCGTAAATTCCTACTACCTGTCATATCCTGCTACAAAATAATTGTCACTTTTATGCATCCTGGCAATATATTTCGTTCTGGTACCTCGGTAGTTTTTTGCATCTATCCTGCCGACTTGTCGCTGCGCGAATTCAAATTTTCTGTGACAATTGATCGTACGAAATATGACCACATTTCCTGTTCCTGAACTTTCCGCTGCCTATTTTCAACGGTTTTCTCCATCGGCTTATCACCCCCAATTGCCCCATAAAGGAAGTCGCATAGACATTATGACTAGAAGTCTCAGTTGATCTCCATAAATCAGGGGATCAAAACGTGATCGGCATGCCAGCCCACAATGAAGCTCAGGTCCTTTCTTCTTGGCTCTACACTTAGGCCCTATTCTTCCAATATCACACACAATTTCCAGTCAATGCAACAACTTTACTTGCCATTGAGTGTGGTTGTATGATTATCGCACGTGACCGACCAAGCGGATGTCATATGCCCAAATAGGTGTACCGCGCGGAACAGCAACTTACCCCAATACTAATCCTATTTAAACTGTTGGTAAGATGCATTGATGACAACTATTCAAACTTCCTGGAATAACTGTCTCCGATAACTTTACAATGGCTCCAACATTAAAAAACAAAAACTTGTATCAGGCAAAGCCATTCATCAATGGTGAATGGTTTGATTCCAAATCAACCAAAACTTTCAAAGTCACTGATCCTGCTACTGGTGAAGTGATCATTGAATTGCCAGATCAAACCCCAGAAGAGATCGATCAAGCTATAAAAATTACCCATGATGCTTTCCAAAAATTCAAACACACCTCTCCCTATGACAGATCCAAATACTTGAGAAAATTGTATGATCTCATGATTGAAAATATAGATGATTTGGCTACTCTTATCACTTTGGAAAATGGTAAGCCATTGGCTGAAGCGGCTGGGGAAATTAAATATGCTGCATCATACTTTGAGTGGTTCTCGGAAGAAGCAAAACGTTTATATGGTCACACCATCCAACCATCTAACCACAATAATAAGGTTATTACCTATAAGCAACCTGTTGGTGTTGTGGGACTTTTGTGTCCTTTCAATTTTCCTTCCGCTATGGGTGCACGTAAGGCTGCCCCAGCATTTGCTGCCGGATGTACTGCTATCTTGAAGCCAGATGGTCAAACTCCTTTATCCTCCTTGGCTCTTGCTTATTTAGCGGATCAGGCCGGTTTCCCAAAAGGTGTGTTCAATGTGGTATTGACTTCAACTGAAAACACCCCTATGTGTGGTCTTAAATTTTGTGAATCTCTGTTGATCAAAAAAGTCAGTTTCACCGGTTCTACTCCTGTAGGAAAATTGTTGATGAAACAATCCTCTTCTACCTTGAAAAAGTTATCAATGGAATTAGGTGGAAATGCTCCTATTGTTGTGTTTGATGATGCTGATATTGACCATGCTGTGGAACACTCAATCATTTCTAAATTCAGATCTTTGGGTCAAACATGTGTCTGTGCAAATAGGTTATATGTTCAATCTGGAGTCTATGATAAGTTTACTGAAAAGTTTGCTGAAAAGGTTAATGGCTTCAAAATCGGTAATGGATTTGACAAAGACGTTACCCATTCTTGCCTTATAAATGAAAGAGCTGTCAATAAGGTTGAGCAGCATGTTGCTGACGCTGTGTCAAAGGGTGCTGTTGTAGTAGTTAAAGGTGGAAGATTGCCAGAAAAGGGTTCCAACTTCTATGCTCCAACAGTTCTTAAAAACGTTACCAGGGATATGCAAGTTGTACTGGAAGAGACATTCGGTCCATTGGGAGCATTGATTAAGTTCGACACCAAAGAAGATGTTTTACAACAATGTAATGATTCACCTTATGGTTTGGCATCATACGTTTTCTCTGAAAACTTGAATACTGTGTGGTATATGTCTGAACATTTAGAATCAGGAATGGTTGCTGTCAATACAGGTGCCTTTACTGATGCTGCTATGCCATTCGGTGGGGTTAAAGAATCTGGTTTTGGTAGAGAAGGTTCTGTACATGGTATTGATGATTACACGGTAGTTAAGTCCATTACCTTAGGTAATGTTTATCGTTAATGATATAATCATTTCAATTTTTTAACGTACCCATAGAAGGATACTATAGAAATAGAGAATAAATCTAAAAGTTCATATGAACCATGCAAAAGTGATGAATTCTGGTCGACTCCTGAAGTTTTAGAATGTTGTCTATATCTAGTTCAGATACTTCTTGATAAAAGTGGAATGGAATTTGGTCCAGCTTTCAATCCACTCCGTCCCAGGAGGTAAGAAAGTAGTTCTTAAATGGTATGTACCTTCAACTTGACCGAATCCATTACCTGGAATACAACAGATTCCAGTGTTTTCCAACAATTCTATACAGTAAACGTCATCTATATTGAGCTTCTTCTCCTTGGCCACACTAAACAACTTGTCGTATTTTTCCGGGGTAAAGTTAAGACGAGGAAACAAGTACATTGCTCCCATTGGTTCGTTACATGATAAATCAGTCATCTTCTTGAATGCTTGATAAAGTGCTGTTGATCTTGTTTTAAGATTGGCATGAATAGATGACGTTTCTATGTTGTACAATGGGAAAGAAGGTTCACCTTTCTTTGGAGGATTGATCATAAGTTCAACAAGTGCCTGACCTGAAACAACAGAACAAAGGTTAATGGACGCAAGTTTGAAAATAATGGCTTTTATCTCAGGGCTAAATCCAACAAGTTCCATGAATCCCCCACGTTGGCCACATTCACCGCTAACACCTTTTGAGGTGGAATGAAGGGATGCCAATTGGACATTGGCGTATGATTCCTTATCCTCTTCCAATAATTCACTTAACACTTTCTTCATTGAAATAAATTCACCTCTGAACACATTTTCTTGATAGACTTCATCTGAAATAAGCACGATTCCATGTTCAGCAGCAATGTCGATAAGCTCAACGATGTCATTTCTCGAAAGAATGGATCCTGTAGGATTACCTGGGTTAATGACAACAAGGGCCTTGATGTCAGTTCCGGACGCTTTATGTTCCTTGATCAATTCTCTGATCTGACTGGGATCAGTAGACCACTGTTTATCTTCATTAAGGAAGTAACCAATTGGCTTGGCATTATTCAAGGCAATGGTGGCGGTGTACAAAGGATACTGGGGGATTGGAATCAAAAATCCAGCATTTGATCCTGAAGAAAGTAATTGAAGGAGATATGCAACTGCCGAGGAAGCACCGGATGTAAGGAAGATGTTTTCTGGCAATGCTTCATAACCATCTCTTTCGGTAATAAAGTTGGCAACAGAGTTTCTCACGATAGGAATACCTTGCGAATGGGAATAGGCACCTACTGAAACCAATTTCTCGAGCAAAGTTTTGGATCTTAGCAAGACATCCGAGGGGAATGTTTCTCGGCCGCTTTCGGCCAACTCAGGGTACTGAAGAAGCAGTAACACTTGTCTGTACCAAGTTAGGGGTTTTTGTTGGAGCTGCTGTGGGTTTCCGATGTTGGCATTGATGATCTTGTTGAAGGGTAAGCCATGCAGAGTGGGGTTGGCGTCTATCATTGACTGCAACTCGTCCGCTCTTATCGGAATACTGCCTCTGACAGCGTACTGGGCCTCGATGGTTTGAGGATTTATATCCTTGAGGGTTAATCCCGTAGCAGGCATGAAGGAGGAAGAGTATAGTCTGACGATATTAATCGATCTTGTGATATTGTTTTTAAGCATGGTGGACGAATTGGGTTTAGTAGTGTGTATAGGGAAGTTGAAATTGATTGTAATTAATTAGCTTTATCTGGAATCGATTGATTGGTCTGCGCACGAATAGGGCCCACAATTTGTTGCAGTTAGGATCTTTATTCTCACTGTGTGTTCACTTACGACAAAGTCAAGTTCAATAGTAGTAATCAGCGACAATAAGGTTTCACAATCTATTTGACTTGCAACCAGATTTATATTAAGGCGTGAGGAACCAGTAAATAAAGCGAAGGTGGTGAAGGAACTTTTGGCCTGGGGGGGTACGGATCTGGAATAGACACCATTGGGGCCAAAGTATTTATATTTATATTTATTGTTTTGCAGTGAAGTGTTCTGACTATTGGACATAAATGTCCGAATGGGGTTTTGTGCCCATGGCGGGGGTATATGTCCGGACCCCACAATCGGCAATGTTGGAGAACGTAACCGACAACTTAGGGGACAATCAGGTGCAGGTCAACTGGGGAAAGTCGTTTGGATCATCCAGTTTACACAAAGCAAACTGGTAAAGCAAGGTTTTGTGGATGGTAGTATGGTAGTATGGCATGGTGTTCCGAGTGGATAAGCTTTCATGAAAGAGTGCACCTAGTTAAATTAAATCGTACGATATAGCAAACGAATGATATTTTTCAAATCTTCGTTAGTAGTAGTATAACACTGTGAATTCAACTTATTATAGTATAGTTCAATTCAGTATAGTTCAATTCAAAAAGACGAAGTACCATCCCACGTTGTACATGATGTCGCGGAGATGTTCATTGGCAATCGAGTCGCCAACTGCGCAGAGCTTACCGGTGAATGCCTTTTTGGTCTATGATTCCTTCAAGAGCAAGAGCTCGTCGGATATCAGTAACAAGGACCAATACAAGTACGAAGAGGTTGTTGGGGCCCAGTCACAGACCCCGAGACCCAGAAGAGTGTCATTGTGTGATTTGAACAATGTCAATGACGAGATCGATGTGATGAATGGCAAGAACCAGTTCACCAATCCAAATGTTGACGAAAGTATCACCACCAATCATCACCGTAAAAAAACAGTAGCAATGAAGTTCGAAAACCCCAAAGAGAAATGACCAAGAAAGTAACGTGTCACACGAGGGTGAAAAGGTCATTAGTTGGCCCCTGGAATCACAAGAGTGTAAAAATGACGAGCATAGGTTATAATGGGAATCGTTATAGTATCATACATTACTAGATGCTGTGAATCGGTGTTGTGCATAGAGCAGCTGGAAATTGTCTGGTGATGCTTTCTTAACTATTGATGGTTGCAAAATTGGTAAGATTGCTAGTGCGAATGCTTCGGTATAACGGATAACATATGGTTCCAAATAGTAGTAGTTTGGCTACAGGTAATTGGTGTCCTTGGGTAGTTGGCAAAAGTGTTTATTGATGCTCAGTTGATGATAATGTCTAGCTATCAATTGTTGTTTATATTGATTGGCTCCGCTTAACATATTCCATTGTGAAATCAAAGTATATATTTTATATTTGTTTTGATAACCATGCAATTGTTATCACGCAAAATGTCTATGTCTCTCTACGTCATCCTTCCTGATATACTGACCTAATTGCTAGGCCTTGTCATTATAAACTTTAATGAAATTCTATATTTTAAGCTCAAGAAGAGACTCGTTCTCGGTATTTTTACTTCATTGAAGTTTATTTATGTTTACTATTTTATGTTTATATCCTTCCATCGATAGAGATGTTCAATGTAGACCTTCTTTAATCGGCACCAAAGTACAAACTGTCGATGAATCTATGTCTAAAATGCCAATCACTATCTTTAAACTTCTCTTGATTATACCAAACATCTGTTTCCTCCATTGAACTTAATTTTCCAATGACCATATTCACATTAGGAAATACGTTTTTGATTCTTCTTAATCCGATTTCGGTACTCATATAAGTACATAATATAATGCTTTGTTCGCTGACTTTATGATCAATTAATACTTGGATTGCCATGATTGCAGCTGCTCCACTGATGACTTGGGAATCAAACAATAAAATCTTCTTGTTTGGTTCCTGAATTCCTTGTGGTAAGGATTCATAATGCAATTGTGGTTCGCCGGTTAAAGTATCACTTTGGATCAATAGTTTACCTATCAATATCTCCGGGAATGTCTTTTTGATCAGATTCATGAAGCAGTCTCCCGAGCGAATAATGTTCACAGCAACCATTTCATCCGTAGGCTTTAATCCCTTATATTTATGGACCGTTGTTTTGATTTCAATTGGCTCATAATTGACCAAGAATTCACTGGCTTTTTCAATAATAAGTCCACAAATTCTATCAAAGTAAAATATGAAATCAGACCGTTCAGTATTCTTGTCAAACAAGATAGAATTGATACCTTTTGTTTGATTTGTTAAAGGTAACAATTTAAGATTAGCAATACTATTAATATCAAAAGCTAAATCAACCCCCAAATCCCTAAGTTGTTTTAAATGCATAGCAGACTTCATATTCAATTGCTTTTGAATATGCTTGATCATCAAATCAATGGCAGTCTCATTTTCTAATCCTTTGGGCAATACCAAATCAGCATTATTCATAGTTGGAATAACGTATCTAACTGAGTTTGGCTTGACAAAAGTTTCCCATTGCTTGATCGCCCCTGCAGCATCTCTACCCCTTTGGAGAATATCTCTAGTTAATCTTCTTGCCAAACAAATATCCAAATCAGTATCCACATAAAGCTTGAGGTCCATCAAGTCCAATAATCTTTTGTCATAAAGAGCATAAATACCTTCGATAATAATAACATTGGCTCCATAGATGGTGGTGGTTTTATTTATCCGATTATGAAGCTTAAATGAATATACCGGCACCGAAGTCTTCTCTCCCCTTTTTAATGCACGAACGGTTTCGTAGACCAAATCCATATCGAATGATTGGGGCATATCGAAATCAAATTGATTCTTGAAAGCTTGTCCTCTCTCCTCTTCAGTAAGGGGATTGTAGAAGTTATCAAACGATAACAATACTGTCCATGGTTGGTTCAACTCTTGGATGATCTTTTGGGAGACCGATGTCTTACCGGAACCAGATATACCAGCCACTCCAATGATATAAGGTTCGGTCCATGGAGGAATGTAGGAAGATTTGACCTCAGTATCATCGGTAAAGAATGACCCCTTGTTAGGACCTATTCTGGACGATTTTCTAACCATCATGATTTGGGTATCAGAATTAATTTAAGGAATTGGTTTTAATCTCATCGCATTTTTTGTCTACAATACAACCATGGATCTTATACAGAAGGGCAGAGGCAAACGAAGAAAGTATGACGAGAGTGAGGAAGACGAAGAAAGAAGTGAGGTGATAGAAGTAAAATCTAATGAAGAGAAGAAGAGCAACCTTGATGCTAGGCATGCTGGTAACCAAGTAGAACCAACTCCCACTTCTACATCAATACCGAACATCACAACAGAACCAACAAAACCTAATGACGATCCAAAAACCAACCCAATAGATACCCAACGATTCAATTCAAGAAACCAGTCTAGAAAGCAGTATCTTAAAAGTAGACAAATTTCCAAACTTGACCAATTGAAGAAAGAAATTGATCAATTCGAATCCAATATCAATAATCTTGATTCCAAACAATTGAAGGATTATAACAAGAAAAAACACATATACAATACGATTAATGATGCGTTGACTCAAGAAGAAGGAGAAAACCAAGGGTTCCATTTCCAAGAGGCTGATGAACGTCATAAACACAAACACGATTTACTCCATGCCAAAACTGAATATGAAGATAGTGAAGCCTCTAAACGGTCTAAACCAAAATATGAAAATCAATGGGAAACCTATCAACTTGAAAAGGCCAACCAAATCTCTGCAACAGATACTGATAAGATCATTATTCCGAATTCCGAGAAATACGATTTTGTGTTTGATGAATCTCAATTTGTGACTTTTGACGAAGACTCTGGTTCTGGTTTGGCCGGAGATGAAAACGTCGAGGTAGAAGAACAAAAGGAACGTAAAAAGATGGACATTCAAGACGTTCGTAGATCATTACCGGTATACAAATTCAAGGACGAATTCCTCAAAGCTGTGGAACAAAACCAGGTGCTAATTGTAGTTGGTGAAACAGGGTCCGGTAAAACTACACAGCTTCCACAATATTTACATGAAGCAGGATATTCTAAGAGAAAGAAGACGGAAAACGAAGCTGGAACTCAAAATGAGGAGAGTGACCAGAAGAATAGAAATGATAATTCCCCATTAATTATTGGATGTACACAACCACGTCGAGTCGCTGCAACATCTGTGGCAACAAGAGTTGCTGATGAGATGGATACAAGATTAGGTGATTCGGTAGGTTATACCATTAGATTTGAGGATAAATCTACACCTTCAAAGACTATCATTAAGTACTTGACTGATGGTATGCTTCTTAGAGAGTTCTTAAATGATCCCAAATTATCTAATTATGGTGCATTGATGATCGATGAAGCCCATGAAAGGACCCTTAGTACGGAAATTCTTCTCAGTTTACTAAAGGATATCATCAATGTTCGTCCAGATATGAAATTGATCATTGCATCTGCTACCATCAATGCCACCAAATTCTCGGAATTCTTTTATAATGCCCCAATTTTAAACATTCCTGGTAGAAGATTCCCTGTTGATATACATTACACTAAAAACCCAGAAGCTAATTACATTCAAGCCGCCATTACCACTATTTTCCAGATTCATTTAACTCAAGATCTTCCTGGTGATATTCTTGTATTTTTGACAGGACAAGAAGAAATTGAACTGATGGAAGAATCGTTAAATGAGGCCATCACTAAACTTGGGAATCAAATCAAGCCATTATTAGTTTGTTCTATTTACGCCAATTTGCCAAACGAAGCACAATCCAAGATCTTCGAACCAACACCTCCAAATTCCCGTAAAGTGGTGTTGGCGACTAATATTGCTGAGACTTCGATTACTATCGATGGAATTGCGTATGTTATTGATCCTGGATATGTAAAGCAGAACGTATTTAATCCTGTGACAGGAATGGAAAGTTTGGTAGTTGTCCCTTGTTCTAGAGCTTCGGCGGATCAAAGAGCCGGTAGAGCTGGTAGAGTTGGTCCTGGTAAATGTTTTAGACTATATACCAAATGGTCATTCTATAATGAGTTGGAACTTAACCCCATACCCGAAATTCTACGGGTCAATCTTATCACAATCGTGTTATTATTATTGTCATTGGGTATTAATGATTTGATCAATTTTGATTTTATGGATCCACCAAGTTCCGAAGCCATTATAAAATCATTGGAATTACTTTATTCCTTAGGAGCACTTAACTCGAAGGGAGAATTGACCAAGACCGGTCGCAAAATGGCTGAATTTCCTATTGATCCAATGTTCACTAAATCGTTGCTTCAGAGTAACAATTATGGAGTGTTTGACGAGGTTCTATCTATCATATCAATGCTCAGTGAATCTAGCACCCTTTTCTATAGACCAAAAGATAAAAAAGAACAAGCGGATAAGGCCAAGGAGAAATTCAGCGAAGAACATGGGGATCATCTTACATTATTGAAGATTTGGGAAGAATGGAAAGGTACTGGCTTTTCGAATGTTTGGTGTGAAGATAATTTTATCCAATATAAAACATTGAAAAGAATCCGTAATGTGAGAGAACAGTTGGAACGATTGTGCAAACGAGTGGGAATACAAGCAGATGATAATGATGATGGAATAGACCACCAGAATAAACTTCTGATGATTCAAAAAGCCATTGTTTCGGGATTCTTCCCAAATATTGTAAGATTATCGAAGATGGGAGATTCATATAGAAGATTAAAACAGAATCAAGCTGTTTTCATTCATCCGTCTTCATCTTTATATCCAATCAAACCACCTCCAAAAGTGGTATTATACCATGAATTGGTACTTACTAGTAAAGAATTCATGAGAAACTGCATGGTGATCGAAGATAGATGGATAAAAGAATTTGCATCTCATTATTATAATACAAAGGATTTGGACTTTATAGACAAGAGGAAGAAGTAAATGGAAAAGATATTAAAGGATTTTTGCACCCGCATATTGGCATTTACTAATGACTGCGAAAAGATTGTTTAATCAAGAAGAGGAGAAGTAATTTCGTACTAAATATAATATAACGATCAGGCTCAAAAAACTGATTTTCATCTGGTTATAGGTGTGTAAATGAAACATAAGGGGTATTTCAAAAAAGCTATAAGTTTTACAATAGTGCAATTTCTTGCAAAACTTTCCAAAAAAACCTGTAAACTTTGAATAACCAAATTTTCTTTTAAATCAAATCTCCTTCGACTTGATACGTATTAATAGCCGGCCACATGATAGCCCCTTGAATTCTTTCAGTTCGCTAAGTACTATACTTCAAAAAGTCTTCAAAGATGCCTTTGTATCTTAAATATGTCAATACTCATTATGATGGTATATCCTGCATATACTGCACCATTACATCTCGATGAACCGTACCTCTACAAATACCAAACCACATAGCTAAATGAATTTCATACGATCTAAAACATTATTCATACGACAATTAAGCAAGGCGCGGGATCTTTTACAGCCACCATTGGTGGACATCTCCAAACCGGGTACGAATTTGGAATCATTTTCAATTCGATCTATGGAGAACATTCTTCATATCCTAGAAGAAGCAGAATCTCTGAGTCCAGCACCAAGGTCACCAAAGGGACAGAACAAGAAGAGTCCGTTCTTCCATGCTCTTGAAACATTGGACACAAAGTACTTGAACCGGTTTACGTCCAATTTCGGCAAACAAATCGTCATGTACAGAACACTTTTCTTTTTAAGCAAGAAGCCATACTTGGTGAGTAATCCTAAATTCACACAAGATCTTGACAAATCACTCGATTCATTGATGCAAAGAATGTCTGACATGATCAAAAACCCGTCGGAAAAGTCATATTTTGTAGGAAATAATGCAATGAATATCCAAAAAATGTTGGATTATCCTCATTGTATAGTTCGGTACTTTTTGTTGACGGATAAAGGGTGCCTCAGTAAAGTTGAAGCAGATGTTAAAGTTGTATTCAAAAGCGTATTGTCATATGATGAATCTATAAAGAGAGATAATATGCAAAAGGTTTTAGATATTCCGACTGATATTCCTGGATCTGGGAGCGTTTTGGAAATGGGTGATTATTGGGGTCGATCTAGAACTTGGAGAAGTTTGCTAGCATTTTATCCTATGGAAGAACGATTTATGAAGACGTATTTCCAGAACAAACGTGATTTCAATTATGATACATACATGGCAATGATGAGATGTGATGAACAGGAAGGAGAGTTGGCGTTTGAAATCGTGTGCAAAAGAGTGTTCATGAAAATACAAGAGTCAAGACTTGATGATGAAAAAGAACAGGAGTATTGGGAAAGTGGGATTTTGAAAGACACAGGGTTGGTAAGGAGTCATCCGTTTAGACAGGTAGTTGGATATGGAAAGAGTGGAGAATATACCGAACTTGATGATAAATTGTTGATGGATAAATTTATAGAAGATGCCCACTTCATAAGGCAGCTTAAGGTTGTTGTTGCATACAAGAGTAATATTCCAGGTAGAGTGAGTCTAACAAAAGAGTTTCAGGAGTCCATGGAGCAATCCGAAATGCTTCAAGAAATGACCGAAGAAGGAAACGAAGAGGCAATTAAGAGTATATTGGTGAGTCACTTTGACCGGTACTTGGGGAAGTACTATGGGACTTTTAGTAGTGAAGTGGAGAAATGGTTGGTGAGTGTATTGGATGCATATTCAAAAGATAAGAGTTTGATAAATAATGCATTGGTGGACGAAGCTGTGGATTATTATAAACGGCTAGTGAGAGAGAGAAAAGGAATGGAGGAAATGATGTACGAACTCAAAAAGAATGAACGAAAGAAGGAAGAACAGGAGAAGAAGGAACAGGTGGAGGAGGTAGAACTGGGGAAGAAATCCAAGAGCAAGAAATCAAAGGGGAAGAAATCCAAACAAAAGACATCGAAAGCAAAGAAAGCAGAGGCTTAAGTGCAATAACGTAGAGTATAGAAATGTGCACCCATTAGCTGTAGTAATGATAATGATATTTATGATGATGTAATAATTTACACAGTAGCAATAACTGGTGCAGGTAGGGCCTTCTGTAGAATTAGCCGAATAGATAGAGATCACACTTGCAACCCCAATATACCAAGAAAAGTGTATTTCAAACAGGAAAGAAAGAAAACACCAGGTTGACATCTTGTGACCACCCCCTTAGGTGTCAAAAGGAATAAGAAAGGAGGGTGCGTATGTTCGAGGAGACGCGTAGCAGAGTTGAATGATTCATGTTGACATAGCAAAGTAGGAGCCTAAAATTAGATTTCTTGGAAGCAAGAAACGTGATCAGGCGAGTAGACGACGAGAACATGAAGAAAGCACAGCCAGAAACGAGGCGAATGGGCAATATCGCGTACGGTAATCAAGGACAGTTAAAGAAGCATTGAGGCGGCTACTCGATGAAGGGCTTAATGAGCCAAAAGAGAAAGGCTTCCCTGACCCTTCAGTAACAGCGACATGATTCAATTTCCACCATAATAAAACGTCTTCGATTCAAAGAAGAATCCCAACAATGCGTGTATGTAAACCGGAGCATAAGCAGACGTATAATAGTGAAACGAATGATTCGTGCATCTCCAGGGCAACAAGTAGGCACAACATCAGAAAGCATCGCTTTGGTGCGCACCACCAATATAAGCCCCTGGCGGAGGCATTACTCCAGAATTGCCGAGTCTTGTGCCTCGACTAAACTTGCTGGGCGAAATTGCAATAGAGCTACGGTCAAACTCTATTCCCAATTCTCTATTTCCAATCCAGCCAGGTAGAATGGCATGCAAACCATTTTTTCTGTATAGGTTTAAACTGCTTACTAAATAGGTAATACTAAATAGGTTACAGATTGAAGGCGAGGATAATGGGTCCCAACCATCACCAACTCGCCAGATACACTACTTCCTCCAACTGACACTTTTGTTATTTTACCCTCCAGCAAGACCCCCCCGTAGATGTACTGTACCTCGTTACTGACAACACCATGTAACCCCCTCCCCTTCAACTGACCCCTCTAAAATTCGCTTCCAAAACCTAATTTCCGTCAACTTTGAAACATCGTAGTCTTAGTCTAGACCACAGGGGTCAATTGTTACACGCGCGTCGTGTTCCAAAGGAGCCAGTTACCCTGCTCCTACTTGGCGCCGCACTCACTACCTACTTTATTCATTCAAACAAACAATACACGGAATGTGTTACTTGAAAATTTTTATCTCCAGGCAATATTCATTAGTTGATACAACTAGCTAAATCAAACCTATATTCATACTACGGGCACTTGAAAGCAGCAGAAAACTAAACACTTCTTCACCTGAAAAAAAAGACCTGTCTTCTTTCATTCGTTGTTCAGCCCTTCCCATCGTTTGAAACTACTACTTTCGTTAAGAATCAACAACAGGATCACCAACCACATTCCTTCCTTAATTGATCTAAATATCGTGTTATTATCCTAGTATCCCCAATCATAACTAGTTATATCAACCCCGGCTTAGACTACCAACAATTCACTTGATCGTTCTTTGATTCTTCCTTTCGCTACAATGTTATATAAAATCATAGCCCTCATATACCTATGCTTGTTCGTACTGGCTGATGACCTGCTTGGATGTTATTCCTCCATATCCGGTGGAAAATCCCAAGGTACCAACATGTACCAAACCGACTCTAAATGTGCTAGTTTGTGTCCAAGTTCTCCATACGTGGCTCTCAAGGGCGGTAACGAATGTTTCTGTTTAAGCTCCATGCCAAGCTCAAGTACATCCTCAGACAGTTGTAACACCCCATGTTTTGGATTTGGACAAAATATGTGTGGTGGTTCGTCTGCTTATTCCGTTTATAAAGGTTCTGGTTCAGGCTCAGGCTCAGGATCAGGATCAAGTCAAGCGGCTAGTCAAGCTGTGAGCTCTTCTTCCAGTTCTTCCTCAAGTTCTTCATCCTCCCCCTCCTCTACATCATCATCATCGTCATCATCGTCATCATCATCGCCACCATCAACATCGTCTACAAGTACCAAGAAACCAACATCCATAACCTCTGCAAGTATTACATCCACCGATTCAGTTATCACCACTTCCAGTGGCAGTGGCAGTGACGTGGTCGTCAAGACTGTGACAGAAAATTCCGCTACTGCCAGCTCAAGTTCCCAACCCACAAGTTCCCAATCAGCAAGCCCCGTCAAGAAAAACAGTAACAAGAGTACTACCAATACTGGGGCAATTGTAGGAGGGGTTGTTGGGGGATTAGGTGGGCTAGTTTTAATTGGATTGGCTATATTTTTCATCCTCAGACATCGTAGAGATGAAGATGAAGATGACGAAGAAGAATTCTATGATAAGCCGGTTGGAGGCACCATCGGAAGAGGTAACACAGCTAAAGGATCTAAGAGAGTCAAATCTCCATTAGATATGCCAATGTCTAATCCATTCGTACATCCTTCAGACGCAACAGCCAATAATGGAGGACAAGGAATAAGCTTAGATGGCAACGGGCTAGCAGACCCAAGATTGAATCCAATAATGATGGGTAGAAGAAGATTATCGGAAGGATCGTTAGCAGATGAAGCAGATTATTCCAGAAATATTTTATCGGTTGCCAATCCAGATCGTGATTAACCAGACATCTCTTAGATGTCATTCAACAATTCATGAACTGCAAAAGTTTGACGACCGTTTATTTCTAACAATTTTCCCGATCAAACGGGAATACTAATTGCATACGACAAGATTAATCTTCTCCATCTCGCGACCCCGAGTTTTATCTGATGAGTTTATTATACTACTTTTATTATTGTCTTTACTAGGTTACGTTATAGTTGATCACTATTTTTTAGTGAGAGACTACTTTATTTCTACGATGATTCCCATAGGAATTATTCAGGCCCTTCCCTATACCCACCCACGGATACCGGTCTATTTATATGTACGCTTTCATTATTGGTAATCAATTGTAGACGACGATTTGTAATGGTTGTAGTAGGCACAGAAATCTTCTACCTGCAAGGTTGAAATTAATACCAACAATAATCGTAAAAACCTCGATTACAAAAAGCCCCCAATTTAGCTCACCATAAAAGTAACATCGTTATCACTCATTTTCCACAGGCTCATTTTCAGGTTCACCCTGAAACTCAAACCCCGTGATCAGAAAAAACATACCCACCAATTTTAATCTCATTGTAGTGGCGACCTTTGATCACAAAAAGTCTCCCCATTATATCTATCAAAAGTTATCCCAATTTATTTGCAGTCTTTCATAAATATCTAACCCCTGCCAGTTATGACATCTACCTACAGTCGGCCGGGAACCCCTCAGGCATCCACTCTTGTGCCTTCCAGCAAATCGTCAGTCCCCAATTACGAGAGATCCTTACACGAAAAGTTCTTTGAAATGTATAATTCCTTATTGACCCTTAAGAACAACAGAAACAAGTACATCAATTCCAAGCAAGTCTATCTGATATATGACCACTTCTTGAACTTGTTACACGAGTTGAAATTGACCAGAAAAGACGAAGAACTCAAGGGAATAACTCTTAGTCTCCCCAATGCAAATGATTTGCTTATTGATGACATATGGCAATTAGTATCATTATGTTTTGTTACCTGTGGTCTACTCAAGTTTGCTCCTGCTACATATTCATCCCTTTCGACCGTCAACAAATTCCTTGGACACTTGAGAGAATGTCAAGTCTACACAATGGAAGATTTGAAACCAATACAGACTAGGTTGAATGAAATTAGAAATATCATCGATTCTAACTCCCTTGATGACGAGAGTGACACTGAGAGTGACCCTCAAGACAAGGATGGTGATTTGGATGTTGATTCCACCCCTCATAAAAATATACACAAGATGGAAGAACACCTCATCTTGAGAAACAAATTGAATAGATGTCAGGCGGTCTATAATCAACTTGAAGACAATTTCAGAAATATACCTCAAGATCTCGAAAGTACATTTAACAAATTGATTTCCATTAGAAAATCGATATTGAATTACGTGACTACCACCAAAACAGATACTGCCACTCCAATTATCAAATCGCCTGAAACTTCACAATTGCCCATTTCTGTCGAAATCACTCGCTTCAAGCAACAGTTGAAAGATATCGAATCCACTAGAGATGCCGATGACGGTAAGTTTCATAGTGCGTATTTACAAGATGACGAGAAGAAACTCGATGCAATCCAAACTGTATTGAACGGATTATTGGATGATTGTAACAATTTATTAAAAGATTTGTCCATCCAACATGACTCGTCGAATTTGTCTACTTTATTCGAATCCAGCTTGTCCCTCGGAGAAGGAAGTGAAAAAGATATTGAATTCAAATCAATCCATAGAAGTCTTGAAGGTTTATATTATAAATTGATCGATTTAAAACAAACCTTGGAGAATTTGCTTATTACTAGAAGATGGACTTTGAGAGAGACTGATTTATACAACTATCAAAAGTTGTTGAAAGCCATTGATGATGAGAGAGTGATAATTAATAACAGGATTATAAAAGTCAATGGAAATGAATCATCCTTCGTCAGCCAACATTTAAGGAAGAACCAAATCTTAATTTTGTATCTTTTGAGAAGATGTTATTCGTTGATTTACAAGTTATTGGAAAGTTCTGAACCAGTGAGTGAATCTTTACAACCAATTCATAATCAATTATCGACGGTTCGTAAATGTTTACTTGAAATCAAGAGAATTGACGGATTGAACAACTTACGAGAATTATATCCATTTCAATTCAAATTGGCATCCTTGGATAATTTGAGAAATGATGGTAAATTCATCATCAACAATCAAATTCCAGAAGGTCAAGGGACGTTGAACACTTTACTTGCTGAATGTTTTGATATAATACATGAATTGAAGATTGAATTGGAAGAAAAGGAAGAACAAATGGGAACCCAAGATGACGACGAAGACCTCAACGGAGGAAACTTCACCAATTCAAGGGTGTCAACTATTTTGGACAAAAACCACTTAGCACAACCAAATCATGATGAAGAAGAAGGAAAATCGGAAGACGAGGTTGAATTGAAAAGAAGCCGGTTTGTTGGTTTTAATGAAGCAGACTACGACCAAGACTCCGAGTCTGCGTTCGAAGATGATGAAGAAGATTACAGTTTTAGTGACTCAGAATATGAGGGCAATGACTATTATTGATTATGTACATAGAAAGGAAGGATAGAGAATGGAATGGAAAAAAGCTAAGAACTGTAGAAAAGATTGTAGAAAATAATGTAGACATTGTTGGAGCTATAACTGAAGAAGAACTATATGCAAACTTCAAAGCTATAATTATGTTATGTACCAGCTAACCGAGGTAGCATAATATAACATATGGACTGAATTGTTGTCTACATCACGTGATTGAGACCGGGTAACTACAGCAGTCCCTCACAAAAAGAAACTAAACACCGCCATCGTCAAACTCACACACAACCTCACTGTCTCACTACACATAACTACAATATATTCTTCATCTCGTTAACCAAAGTTCATCAGATACTTTTCAGCTTTGCTATAAAAGAGAAGCCAAATAACTCTTTAAACTTTTCAAATTAGAAACAGCGTCAAACCGAAATTCAAGCACGCTTTTAAACATCAGCAAGCACAACCTCATCTATTTCATCAATATCATCTACAGCTAGAATGATGTCTGCTGGTTTTCATTGGGGAACTAGACCTACATCAAACGAAAATCCAACCACGGCATTCACTACCACAGTACCAAGATACACGCCAGAAATCAAACCAGCCAATCTCAACAATAAGAAGAGGAGATGCGAGGACGGCAATGATGAAGAAGATGATGAACTAATACAACCACAGCATAATAGAACAACATCAAAAAGATCCTACCAAATGATCAATAAGCATAAAAAATCCAAGACACCACGGATTTTGGGACAGAAATTACCATTAAATAGATTGATTGAAGTTTTAGACCAAAAATCATTACAAACATTACTTGGAGACTTGATACAAATACATCCAGAAATATCCAACTCCGTCAGCCAGTTATCACCAAATCCATCAGTTCAAGATTCTATAGCATTATTAAAGGAAAAGTATGATGAAATCATAAACCATTTACCTTATAAATGTGATGGGGAAAGTGATTATTCATACTTGAGAGTCAAACCTCATTTGAATGAATTATTGAACTGTCTTTCCGATTTTATTCTTCATTTCTTACCACCAGTGGAAAGTAATACCATGAACTCATTAATATTTCTTGACCATATCACTGATCTTATTCACGAGATCCCAAATTTCACTAATAATGAATTCCAATATACCAAACTGTTAGCTTATGAACAGATCGCAAATGCGTGGCTTATTGTTTTGAACCAAAAGGTGGTTCAATATGATGGCTCTGATTTGCAAGCAGAAACCACTTCTGGCTCAACCGCAGGCGTCGAAAGTCTTGAAGATCAAAGTGCTGAAAACTCGATAAAGCGTATTAAGATAATTAAACATTTGCATCTTGAAGAGAAATTGGCTAAACATAACGAGGTATCATTAGGTAAATTCAAAATGGTCCTTGAATATATCAAATCTGAAATTGCTATGATTGAAATGTTGAATAATGCTATGGCCAACACTTCTGCTCAATCTTCCAACAACAACGGCGGATCTCCTAGTGTTCTTGGTGAATTCATTACTGTTGATTACTCTAATTTTTCAATTTCGGCCAGAACTTCTCATTAGTAACCCCCCCATCTGCATTTCTACAAAGTCTAATACATAAATCTCGAGGTCTTACAAAGATGAATTATTGTAGCACGAAAGTAAACAAATCATGTATTTTTTTTTTTCATATATATCATAATACTATGTCATATTAGTTTATAACTTGAAAAGCTCTTCCTTGACATGGTCTAAATGTTTTGGAAGACGAACTGCAAGACCAAGAGGATTAATAACAACATTATTGATGTCCCAAATTCCTTCACTGTAGTAAATATCTTTCTTTAAGAACTCAATGACTTCTTCTCTCGAGTCGGCCACTAAATGGAATGCACTTCCAGCAAACTTGGTCTTTTCGTCATCTTGGTAAATGGCACCAGCTGATTTTACAATGCCATTATTGACAGTTGGAGCAATAGCGCTGAAGTGAGCCGGTCTAACCTTAGTTCTATCGACACCGGGTTTGTCGAAAATAATAACGTTGTATTCAATGGCCATGTTTCTGGATGTCGATGAAAAGTTTCTGAATCTCAATGAAGTGTTCAAAGATTTATTTAAAGATCTGAAAGGTTTCATTTATTGGTGAACAGTAATGTAGAAAAATGTGGAGGGGGATAAACTCAGCAACGTATCATGTGACTTCTGAAATTGTGGGATACTATGAAATAGTATCGTATAAAAAGGTTATTTCTACGAGACCTTTTTTAAGTCAAGTCTTTTCAATTCTGCTGGGTCATATTATCGAAATTGAATGTTGAATTAGTATACATAGGTTTTGATGTTGGTGATATAGATTTGGGGTGCCTTTATGTCTATCCTTTTGGACACACTTTTTGGGGCTCAATTTGGGACCGATCTGTGCATTCATTCTCGCAGCCACAAATACCACCTTAAAGTGACAGTCTTCATTCCTAGCTATACATACATTCTCTTACACTGATACTGTCTTCTTATCTTAGTTATATTGTAGTTTCCAAATATTGTTGACTCTTTTTGGAATGTTTGAAAATGACATTTTTGGTCAAATATTGACAGAAAGTCATAACGTATGGAAAAGTTTAACATTGACTAGGTCAAATCCTGAGATCAACTTTCCAACAACAGTCATGAACTCTTGGGAGGACGTATCAGCAACCCAAGAAGGAAACCGGAATATTATTGACATCCCAAGTGCCTTGATGGTGCCTACACCGCTTCAAGATGCTGGCTATCTGAACCTGGGTTCTATTAAACTTGCCAAAAGTAGCTCCACTCAAAATGAAAGCCCAATTTCAATAATTGATGATTCTTTCAACAGTAATTATGTACTCCAAGACGAACTAAAGAAAGACTCCAAGTTCATATTTATTGATAGTGTCATACATTGGCTAGTAGAGTTCCCTAGCTGCCATTTGAAACATGATACTACTATTGGTAGTTTTATCAACCCCCACCATATCTACAAGATACTCCAATTATTGCTCTACGAAGATGAAGTACCATATTCAGAGGCTCTAGAGAACAAATATGCTATTGGTTACTCGGAGAACGAGGACGGTTTGATTGTTCCCTTAAACTTATTTCAACAGATATCACACTTGGACCAAATATTTCAGACCCACAGTAGAAAGTATTCCTTCAACAGTTTGCCCAAGTTGGATTGGTTGAAGTTGGTGTTGATTTCAGATATAGATGAAATCACATCTTTATGTAAGTGGATATTGTGTATTGGTACATCTACCTCGAGACTTACTGCTTTTGGCATAGCTTCCATAAACTTATTGAGCAAAACTCATAAACAAGCAATAGAAGAATATCTACAAAGCATCAGAACTCCAAATCGCAACTATACAGCACCAACCGAAGATACAGATATACTGGTGCATATGATAAGCCAAACGGATAATCTTTATGGGAGTCGAGATCATGGCCTGGCTGCGAAAACGGCTGCGAAATCCGTATCTAACTTTCATAAGAGGCCATTCCATCTCAAATCCAGGAGTGAAAGCCATGAAGAAAAAGAAGAAAAAGAAGAAAAAGAAGAAGAAGAAAACGAAGAAGATGATCTACTTGCTGCTATTAGGTGGGAAAACTCTATATATGAAGAATTGATATACAATTTAATTATGAATAATATACAATGTGATGACTGAATGCATTTCTCAAGTAGCTTATTATTTAAATCTAGCCAATGCAGGTGCCAAAACGTCTTCTTCTTCAGATATCCCGTCTTCTTCGTTTTGCATTTTTTGTCTAGCTTCTTTTTCCATCTGTAAGTTTCTTTCAACCTTGAGTTTTCTTTGGTCAATTACGTTCTGTCTTTGCTTTCTCTTGTGTGTTCTCAATGCAGAGTTCTTACCCTTGACATCGGGTCTGATTTCCATCTTTTTGTCGGAATCATCGGCCACTTCAAGCTCATTGATTTCACCAGGCTTTAATCTGACTGCCATGGCTCTTCTATCAACGTTACCAAGCACAGTTGGATCGAGAGTAATAGTATCTGGTGATAACTTGTTCATCAAAGAGCGGACTTCTTGTTGTTGTCTTTGCTTGGCAGTTTCGTATGGGTTCAATTCTAATGCATCATAATTGGCTTCACCAGCACCTGGAACAATAAGGGAACTGAATCCATCTTGATGACCAACTCCTAAGATATCTTCAAATGGTACGAATTTAGTCTTTTCGGTCTTGGAACCAGGTATTAAATGATTCATGTATGGATGTATTTGCTTTTGCTTGAACACGTCTTTCCACACAGTCACATGTGGCCCCCAACCCACAGAAAGAAGGCCAGTATCTGAGATGTCCAAGGAAGTGGCAGGAGTAGGAGTCATGTAACTATCAATGACACTAAACTTTCTCAAATCCCAAATCTTTAAACTCTTGTCAGAGCCACTGACTGCCATGTACTTACCTTCTCTGTCAATAGCAATATCTCTTACAGGACCTCTAGCTGATTGAATTTTGACCAATGGGGTTGACATACTTGGTGACCATAAGGATACGGTACCATTTCCGTGACCAAGGTGCATCACAGCATTCCAAGGATTTTGTTTCATGGCTTGTGTAGGTCCCAATTTAGTTCTATGTTCACTTACAAGTTGTCCGGTAGATACATCGTGAAACTTCAAGAATCCAGAGTGTCCAGCTGTACTCAAAAGAAAATGGTACGGAAGAAAATCCAACAAGGTAGTTTCAACATGTTGTTTCAACCTATGCAATTCAAGTCCAGTTTTGTCATATATGAATGTGTACTTCTTTTGTGCCACTGCAAAATATTGATCATTGTGTAAATATTTGACAGCATTAACAGTTTCATTAAGATGCAATTCGCAGTCCAAAGCTCCCTTTCTCCAGTCCACCGAAGCAACATGGCCCTTCTTTCCACCTATTAATAATCTATTACCACTTCTGGTATAATCGATGGTGTATGGTCCGAACTCGTTTAATTTCAAATCAAACTTTTTATTGGCTGTACTGACATCAACAGCTTCTTGGATATCATCTTGCTTGAACTTGAATGTTTTTTCCATTGGACCATCAGCTTCCAAGAAACCGGCCTCTTCTTGAAGCAAAAGGTCGGTCCCAGCAGCAGACTTGGCTGCTTCTTTGGTTTGTCTGTCTATCTTTCTAAGTCCGGCATTCAACGTTCTATTATTGGAGTACTTGTTGTTTCTCTTTTGTTCAGACCCTCTTTTGGAAGGCTTGGCACCAGCGGGCCTTTCTTTTTCAATGGCCATTGCGTTATGTATAGAGGACTCTTGTACTGAAGATCATCACCTCTTCTCAGAAAAAAATCGGAGACTTCGCATCACCAAAAATGTCGCGATGTCGCACACCTCCACAAGTGGTACCACCAATGAAAATTGAGAACCTTACGATAATCCAACAGTACCTCGACTATTCAAGCCATGAGACAGTTTATATCACGTTTATTAAGGGTCAGAGCGGTCCCAACCAAGCCGTTAAAGTCCAGTATCATCCCTGCACCAATTGTGTTCGCCACAGGGTTAGTTGGTGCCGCAGTTGGTGGCTACTATTTGTTAGACTCTAGATCAGCCGTTCATGAATACGTTTTATGTCCTTTGATTAGAGCCTTCACCGACGCTGAACAGGGTCACAAATTGGGTATTTTCTTTATGAAACACGGGCTTGTACCACGGTTATTAGACGATGATCTTGATAAGGAAAACGCCGACCGTTTGCGGGTGAACGTGTTTGGAACTACATTGAAGTCTCCAATCGGGTTGGCTGCTGGGTTGGACAAGGACGGTGAGGCCATTGACTCGTTATTTAACACTGGGTTCTCTTATGTTGAAATTGGATCAATTACTCCATTGCCTCAACCAGGTAACCCTCAACCTAGATTTTTCAGATTACCCCGTGACGATGCCGTTATCAATCGTTATGGGTTCAATTCGACTGGCCACTTCAACGTGGTCAGTAGTTTGAAAATCCGGTTCTCGAAGCTCTTTACAAAGTTCCAAACTTCCACCTCTTCTGACGAGCACCCCTACTCCAACTCCTTCAGAGAAGGCAAGCTTTTAGGTATCAACTTGGGTAAGAACAAGTTGGGAGACGAGGTTGAGGATTACGTCAAGGGGGTCGACAGACTCTCTCCTTATGCCGATGTGTTGATTATCAATGTGTCCTCTCCAAATACTCCAGGATTACGTGATCTCCAAAGTGAACTGAAACTTACCAATTTATTGTCTACCGTTGTCCACCAGAGAAATTCGTCGGGTAACAACTTGTTGGGCAAGCTTCCTCCTGTGATGGTCAAGGTTGCTCCCGACTTGACCGAGCCTGAAATAGAATCTATCGCCAACTCTGCCAAGCAAGCCAAGGTCGATGGGATCATTATCTCCAACACCACCATTGCCAGACCTACCGAAAGATTGCTTACCCAAGACTCGGACTTGATCAACCAAGCTGGTGGCTTGTCCGGTAAGCCATTGAAGCCGTTGTCGTTGCAGGCGTTGAAGACCTTGCGGAAACATACCAAGGACTCCAACTTGGTGCTTGTGGGATGTGGTGGGATTTCTTCTGGTAAAGACGTGTTGGAATTCGGAAAGGCCGGTGCCACGTTCGTGCAGCTCTACACCGCATTTGCTTACAAGGGACCGGGGCTCCCAGGCCACATTAGAGATGAATTGATTGCCGAGTTGAAGAAGGAAGGCAAGACGTGGCTGCAAATTATCGGAGAGGACGATCGTTAGAAGGGTCACGTGACGCACGCACGCCGCATGCAGTACCCACTTAGAGAAGCCATTAAAACAAAACTAGTAAACAAACAATTGAAAGTAGATCTCTAGAACGCTCATTACAGTGGCCATGTCATCTTCCAGGCCCGCCACCCCCAATTCGCAGGCTCGAAGACGTCAACTGAACCGGTCGTCGGGAATCCATTTGTTGACCCAATCGCCGAAAATACACTACCCCGTGGACTCTGAGCATTTGCCGCTTGAGTCATCGATCAACACCGAAAGGTTTGGACGTGTTTCCGATGCCTTGGAGGAGTTGGACGTGAACATGACAAATCTCCAGCTGATCCACGAAGCGTTGTCGTCGGGGTTCAACGAATCATTTGCCAGTTTTATGTATGGGTTGTCTATAACGATGTGGTGTGTTGATTTCCCCGGGTGTCCCTCGAGGAAGGCATGGGAAAGACTACAAGCACAAAGGGCATTGGATGCACGAATAGAAGCATTGAATGCACAGGTGACTCAGAAGAAGCAAGAAAACGTCAATTTGAAGAAACGGTTGGACGAGGCCTCGAAAGTGCCCATACGAAGCAAAGTACCAGAGGTACGAAAGAAGATAGAACCAAGACAGAGACAGCCGGCAAAATCGGTGAGTAATGATGACGAGTCGTATATGACCAACGAAGGTTCATTTGTGGCGAATCCCACCGAAGCCAAGCGCGGTGGCGGACACCGATTATCGAGAATCCCCCAAGCGCCGGTTCCCAAGAATACCTCGCGAAGTCGATCGCCCGAAGTGACGGTGTCTTCCAAGCGATTACCCAATTTGAACCAGCCTCCAAGATACATGCGAGGCCTCTTTGATAGTAGTAATACCAGAATACCGAATAGAGAAAGGGCACCTAGAAACAGAGTGGTCAAAGATCCGCCGAGACCAAGGTTTAGATGAGGTGACGACGGACTAAAGAAGAGTAGCATGTTGGTTGCTGGACGATAGCGGCGGATCCGCATTATCATAGAGTCTGTTCTGCAACAAGTCCTGCGAGTCAGGAGTGTAATAAAGTGTATATTGAATGAATAATAAACAAAGGTACGAAGTAAAGGGCGACAGGCGCAACAAGATTTCAATTCCAGATTGAAGGCACATTTAACATAGTGGCCAAACAACAGCGGCTAACAACAGCGGCTAACAACACACAGACGGAGACCACAGCCAAAATCAATAGCCGTGGGCCGGTGGTGAAGCCGGCTCCACAAGTCCTGTTTTGCCGCCCTCCTTCTAGTTATCCTTTAGCTTCATCATTAGCTCATACTTCACCTGCTGGACCGATTTCTGCTGCTGCGACGCCACCACCAAAAGATAGTCGGTGTTTTCCAACGTGTTCAACACCGTCTGTCTCCGTAGTTGTTCCTGGTAGTTCAAGGTATCCGTAGGTTCCATTGATGGAAGAGACAGCCACCAAATTTGCACCGACGCACTTGTGGTAGGAAAATTTAGCCACTAGAAATCTGCAGCGCGAACAAGTGTAGAGTTATCCACCTCATCATCTTCACCTTATCATGTC
Source organism: Suhomyces tibetensis (assembly GCA_030570835.1). Lineage (NCBI taxonomy): Eukaryota > Fungi > Ascomycota > Pichiomycetes > Serinales > Debaryomycetaceae > Suhomyces > Suhomyces tibetensis. The sequence goes on from JAJLWT010000016.1 coordinate 146,116, forward strand.
TGCTGTGAGTGACGACGAAAAGAAACGTATCTTGAGAGAAAGAAGACTTGCCAAGATGGGCAAGGGCCAGGCCAGTGGGCGTCTCAATTCGATCTTGGCCTCTGGCTCTTCCGTGAAAGATGCCAATTCAGTATCTGTGTTGGACAAGGAATCAAAGTCAACACCATTATCCAACGATTCCACCACTTCAGAAGTACCTATTCCTGAAATCAAAAAGGAGACAATCCCCGAACCTTCGGCAGTCCCCGAAACTACCAATACTGATTTCGATGCCGATCCAGATGTACAAGATATCAACACCTTGCCACTTGCAGACCAATTAAATACACAAACACCACCCAACGGCGAACCAGATATAGATCAGTTGTTCCAAAGTCTTCTTGGAGGGCACGCTGCCAAGCATCCCGGTGCCGGTGGGGAAGAAGACCAATTCGCTGCCATGATGAAAAATATGCTTGGTGGTGGCCAACCAGGCAGTGGTCCAAGTCCATTTGGCCAACCAGGTGCTAATCCTTTTGGTGGTCCAACATCCGCCAACCCTCAAGATCCACACCAGCAGAATTTGGCTTACGGCTTGTACGAACAAAAGTTGTGGAAATTCAGGTTTTTGGTGATTAGATACATCGCCGTTCTTTCCAACTTCTTCTACCATTACTTTACCGTTGGAGATGCCGGCTTCCATGCCTCGTCGTATGCCTATATCCGTGAGGCGGTTCCTCAAACCCCGTTGACCAGTTTCATCACTTGGTTCTCCACCATCGAGATTGTGCTTTTGGCCAGTTTCTATTTCATAAGTACCCAAAAGCTGTTGTTCACTGTGGCATCCAACAATAGTTGGATTATCAAGGGTCTTCAATTCGGTTCGATGGTCTTACCCCAATTAGAACTATTCAGACCTTTGGTGGTTCGTTTATTGGGATATTATGAACTTTTAAGTATGGTCCTAGGTGACTTGTCTCTTGTAGTGGTGCTATTTGGAATTTTCAGCTTCAAAAGATGAATAAATTATTTACTTGATAGCTAATGATATATACAATGAAACAAAATACGTAATAATGTCTTTGACTACCCCCGGACTTTCGTTCTTTCTTTCTACTTTTTCTTCTTATACTCCTACTACTACTAGAACTTCCTCTTCATATCCTTTCTCTTTGCTTCAATGACCTTTTCAGCACTCAGATGGCTTCCCTTCTTCCAGAATGAATATATCAAAAGTCCAGCACTGGCAAATGCCAATCCAAACCATGTTACCAAGTATTGCATATGGTTATTGGTGAATTTGAGCTTTGGATAGGCTGCAATAGGCACCCCTTGGTTTACAAACTCGAAATCTTGATATTGCAAGGTGGAATCGTTTCCCGCTTCATGCGATATAAAATATGCATCTGAATCATCACCGTTAGTTTCTGATTTGGGTTTGGATTTGGAAAATAACGACCCCCATCGGGATTTGCTAGCCTCTTGTCCACTATGATCTTTTCTCCATTCAACATGATCGCTTAAGTCAAAAATCATTTGACAATAAATAGGTAATGACCCAGACTGCTCGGCCATTACTGGAACGTCATGTACATTGAAAAGTCTAGATCCATCTTGATGATCATATTGTAAATATGACTTAGTTGGCATTACTCTGAAAAGGGCTTCAATTTCAATTTCCCCTTGTGGAAACGCCAAATGAGACAAGTACCCCTTTTCTCTGGTACTTGGTACAACCTTATCTTTATGTATCCATCCACGTTCTATCAAAATAGGTTTGCCTCCACTCGACCTCACAAATGGGGTTACAACAAGATATCCCATTGCACCATTTCTCATTCTTGGCCCTAAAAACATCTCTTGGGAATAATCAAAATGTCCCTGTACTTTGAATCTACGATATTCAAAGTCAGCAATCACTTCGGGGTCTAATATCGCTGGCAAGGTCTCTAAAGGTGGTTGTGCCAATGCGTTCTCACACTTGGCAATAAGCGCCACCTTCCAATTCAATCTTTGTACTTGCCAACATCCTAATCCAAAACTAATAACAGGCATAGCAATCATTAATCCCAAGAAGAATCTTCTGAGGTATGGGACTTTGGCTTGTTGTTCCAAAGTAGCCAAATTCCCCAGAACTCCCTTCATTGGCTTCCAATCGATTGTGGACGTTTTTACAGAACGAACAAAGGAAAGCCTGAGAGGGGGAGTCTGACGCACCACAAGCCGACTGGGTAACCCAACAGGACGTCTTCCAAACATGCCTTTATGTATTGAAATCATTGTTAAAGAATAACGGGTTCTATGGGAACAAATTTTGATATTCGTACACGTGATGGCCAGTATCACGCGACCATATAAACGTGACATTGATTAAAAATTCAGTGGATATATACAAAAGTGAACACAAGTCAGAATAATGATTGCATTCTTCCATAAATGTTCACAGCAGTAAGTGCAGTAGATAAGTAGGCTACACGAGATTAGAATCTTGATTCGGTTTACTTTTACTAAAGGGGATTTCGCGGATAAAACATAAGCATTAGGGTAAACATCCTAACTCTATAAATGGTATAGGGGCATTGTATCAAAGGTAGTATCTAGTATACATGGTGATAAAAAAGGACCATGAAATTGTATCATTGAAATAAATTCGAGTAATTTAATTTTGGGTGCAAAATTAACATGGAGATGGAGGGCACTCAGTAGTGTAGTACACTAAGACTTCAACCACGGCTGTACGGCCATCTGGTTTCGTGGTCAAGTGTGTTTCAGTAGAAGTGCTATATGATCCCGAAGGCAAAGAAAAGGTGGTTGTTGCGGGAGCAACTAGGTAGGAAGTGTTTGTAGTGTTGTTGGATACGTTATTAGACGCAGGGTGGTTGTTAGAATCAGAACTATCCGAACTAGGACCATTGGAGTGAACACTACTGCTGCGTATTGTTGCAGATGGAACTTTAGTGGGTGATGGAGAGGTAGTTCCAGAAATAACACTTCCAATGGTGATAGGGGTGGTTTCATAAGTAGAACTTCCAATGGTGGAGGATGTAGCTCCAGAAGTAGCACTTTTAATAGCAGCGGAGGCTATTCCAGAAGTAGAACTTTCAATACCAGCAGATTTAGTTTCAGAAGTAGCACTTTCAGTAGCAGCGGAGGCTGTTCCAGAAGTATAACTTTCAATACCAGCAGATGTAGTTCTAGAAACAGAACTTTCAATAGCAGCGGATGTAGTTCCAGAAACAGAACTTTCAATAGCAGCGGAACTACTTCCAGAAGTAGAACTTTCAAGAACGGTGGACGTAGTTCCAGAAGTAGCACTTTCGAAAGCAGCGGAACTACTTCCAGAAGTAGAACTGTCGAGAGCAGCAGAAGAAGTTCCAGATGTAGAACTTTCGAGGACAGCAGAAGAAGTTCCAGAAGTAGAGCTTTCGAGAGCAGCGGAAGAAGTTCCAGAAGTGGTACTTGCACTAGAAGTATCTGAGTTAGCTGCAACATTTGAGCTAGTTCCAGACGCGGTGGAAACAATTGCTTCTCTGGTCGAAGTGGTCTCAGTTCCAGTGATTGGAACCATTGAGGATGGAGCAGGAATGCCATTTGTAGTTGAACTAGAACTGACTACTGGGATATATTGCGAGGTAGAACTTCCCACAGTGGTACTCATGGGAACTTTTCCTTGAGAATTCAAATTGGTTGAAACGGGAACCGAACTAGCATTTTGTGTTGCCGAACTATCAGCAGAAGATGAGCTTCCAATTTGGACCAGGTAACTATCGCTTTGTGCTGGGGTAGGAGCATCAGTTGGCACAGTGCTATCCGAAACAATAGAAGTCATCGACATAGGCTCAAAAGCAGTGCTACCAACGAGGGTAGAGGTAGTCAAGATACCATCAGAATTCGTATATACATATACAGTTTCAAAGATTTCCTCTCTCAAAGCAACAGTTGTGGTGAGAGTGATGGTCGGGGTGACAGTGGTGGTAGTTGTAGACTGAGAAGCATCAGAAGAGTCTGCGGCTGAAACTAATATAGGTATTAAAGCAAATGAAAGAATGTGAAACATGGTGGGCTGAAAAAGGAATGAAGGAATGTATCGTGATTGTTTAGCTACGCAGGTTTGAAAGCTGAAACAAGCAGCAGCTCCGTGTTATATACTTTATAGCTTAGACTCATTAGTTCGACTCACAGCATCACCTGCAACCAGCACCCTTGTTAGTGTTGCAATACCAAGTGTAGGCTTAAACATTAAGGTGAGAAAAAATTATTGCATGATAGCGGCAGTTGGGTGCGAAAAAATATTCGTGTTTTATCGTAAAATACCCCGAATTTGGCGTCGCAAGCACCGAAGATAAAGTTTAGATCGAATATTTTTTCTAACCAGCCTGCGCAAAAAAGATTGACTTTTCTCACCATACTTAAGAACCTGGACGTGATGTTGCAAATGGAAAGTACTATGAAGAAGTTGTGCTTGCGGCTTGATAGTATGCGTTTCCAGAAATTCAGGCTAGTAAGGTGGTTTTATGCCCCGTGTACTAATTAATATCCTGTATCCTGTCGGTCTAAATTCGTTAAATTAGGATTCAGATGACGTTACCTATCAAAAGTTTAATTGGGGCGTAGGAGATGGCTGGTGATCGACACACTCGTAAAAAAAAAGCGTTTTCGATCTCTATTGATCTAAATGGGTTTGAAGAAGTTCTTTTCTGCACGGTAGACTGCCTAATCTAACCAACCCATCTGTCTTGCATGTGTATGTATATGCATCGCGCTATACACCGCAGCATGTTTACCAACGTCTAGTGCAAGCGAGAAACTACGTGAGAAGTAGCAAAAGATACGACGAGATATCCTCTGGACTAACAAGGAAACATTCACGTAAAGTAACTTGAGTGAATTACTATTGACTTTTATTATATATACCCGCGCAAACATAATGAGCAATATACATTAGATCAATGAGTCTTGAACAATTTATTGTCAAACAAACAAGCTCGTAAGGTAATTTAGATGAGTGAGAAGCGAGCAGCGTGTTTGTGATGATTTTATCGATGAAGCATTAGGGCAATGCTTACTTCAAATCGTTCGATCTCATTGAACAAGCCAGCCTCAATAGGTTTAAGCCATATATTCATCTCTCGAAAGTAGCAAAGCGATATGTCCAACGGCAGACCATGCCATTTCTGGAATAATTATTACCAGTTTTGTCATCTGTCAATATTCTTGACCAAATTCGGATTTAAAGACTTCTTTCATCGGGCAACTTAATTTGATTCTAAGTTTGCTAAAAGTTTGAGCCCCTTGGTTATGTGAGTAATTGGCATATGTGGGTATAGGTGGAGGGAACTCGTAGTATCAATATTGGTTGGAACATTTCGTAAATCTTGATTATTTTGGTGATTATATGAAAAAAAACTATTATAGATCATCTCATTTAGTTGGCCATTACTTGTATATCAACATTTTTGGGCCATTTATGACTCTTTTGGGGCTATCACTTGCTGCCTATCATTTTGATATATCAAGTGGTCCTTTAAATGCCCTCCACAAACAAATTTTCATGCTGTCCCGTACCCTTTCTTCATTCTGAATTTCGCCACACCAACTCCCCATTTAATCACTAGTTCTCTTTTTGATATCCTCTATATTATCCACTAGTCTAGGAAACTCTTGGCCCAATTTTTCTCCCAATACGTCTCTCAACTTTGCAAACCCTTCCATTTTACCTTTAAGTCTCGCATTGCTCTTGGCTGTCACCTCAATGAACTCTCTGGTGTAAATATCCGGATTACGACCATCTTCAATATAAGAAATCACATCTACGGGGATTGGATATTGGTGGGTGAAGGGACTCGAAGTCAATCCCGAAAGGCCACTGATCACTTGGTTGGTCTTATGGGTCAAGGCAGTATGTGATTGGTGAGTACCCTGATTATCATGTACTAACACTCCCAACTCAATAAATGATTCTATTAATGTCAGCAATTGCTCGGCTGTTGACACCAAAGATTCGTGCTCGGCTTTAGTGCTTAAATTGGCAGTGGTCATGGTGATAGGTCTTATCTTTGTTCTAACGATATAGGAGGTTGTTGCGACTTGTGATTAAATTGACGATATTTCTTGTTCTGGGACTTCCTGGATTTTTTTTTCTCGATCCTTTTTTTGGCTGCCACTTTCAACTGTCAAAATTTATTCCCATTAAATTGATCCATCACAATGTCGAAATTTATAACCCTATCATATAATAAAGAGAAGTATTTGGATAAGGTGCTACTGGGATCCATGTCGCCAGCAACGAGAGCATCTTCGTTTGACGTGGCCGATCTCCAATTGACCCCTTCCAAAATCGTTAGATTGCAATACCAAAGAAGATCCACCGGCCTACTGCCTTCTCCTTTAAAGAGTTCCGAAAGAAGAAGCAGGAATAGAACTCCGACCCCAGATAATACCCCCTCAGGCTCGGAATCTACCATGGAGCAGGAAATAACCGAAATTGTCATCCCACCAAAATCAACCAATGACTGTAATGACGCTTTGATATCGATGGAAAAGTTTCTGGAAACTTATGTTTTAGGATCTGGCAATGATCAAGAAACAGTCTCGAACTTCTTGGCGGACCAATATTGGTACAACGACGTCCAGGTGGTCACCAGCAGACTACAACTCCTTAAGGAAGTTTACAATGCCGTCCAACATATCAAAAAGAGAAAACTTTCTGGAAAACTAGAGCCTCAAGTTATAACAGAAGCATCCAGCAATGTACTTGCCATGACTCCGTATGCCCTGGAGGAAGAAACAGCACAATTTCCTCCCTCGTCCAAATTGAACCTGTCGCAACAAGAAGACGACGATAGCAGCAGTAATACCGATAACCCTGGGTCTACGAAAAGATTGATACCGAAGCGTCCAATGAGTGCCAGGATATAAGCTAAAAAAAAAAAGTCCTAGCCATTCAGGGTATAAGGAAACAGAACGACTAGGAGTCAAATAAGGGAAAGTCATATAAATGAGAGGAATAACAAAAAAGACGGTACATCAGAGCGAAAAAGGGAATCTTTTTAGATAAAAGGGAACAAATTATGGACTTCACGCTCTTCGCTGGAGTGTAACTGGAAAGGCATTTTAAGATGGTAACAATTGAAAGCGGGCTATAATCACAATACAAGGAGTATGGATATTCAAAAATAAGAGCAACAAAATCCTTTTTTGAATAACCATTCCACCTGCACCAAAGCTAGGTAAACCATGCCTGGCCTACAACCACGATTAGTTTGTGGCTATAAATATATATACGTATAACTAAAGCACTACATAATAATGAAAGAATTGCATCAAGAAATTTGCACCTATTATCTCGGCAGTTGGAAAATTGGCACGCGCACGCCAGCCAACTCTGACACAGATTGAACGAACGATAAGACAAACATATACGGGCTACGAGGACGATAATCAGTCACTATCAAGAATCAACATCAATCACATTCACCATGAAAGCTGTTGTATCATCAGGGCAAGCGTATTGTTGTACCATATTATCTGCATTTGCCATTGCGATTTTATCGGTGATTGGATTCCTTTTCAAGACTGACCATGAGACGATGATGGGTTCTATCAACGATCCAGAAGACGGAGCTGCCGTGGCCAACACCGTCTTTGGAGCGGTATTTGTATACTTGGCGTTCTTTGTGTTTTGTGGACTCCAAGTGGTTTTGATCCAAAGACAAGATAGAATCAAATTATGAGTTTTATCAACATCCAATTTCATTTCACACTTCCTACATTTTCAATTTAGTTTATAAACAGATTTAATAAACGATAGCATCATAAACATATCTAAAGATATAAGGGTATTGGGTTGGACTCTCGAGCGTAGGCTCTTTATTGTAGAGTTCTTGTACGGCATCAGAATAAGGAGTACAAAATATCTAATGTTGATAAATAACCCATCTACATTGTGTTAACTTTACACGTAACTTGGTTGTTGGGTTCTTGTATGATCATTCGTTATTCTCCTCTTCAACTTGTAAATCGACTTATTCGTAATAGCCTTTTTAGGTATTCTCTTAACCACTGCCTATAACTTGGCAACACCGTCTTTTCCTTGTTCCCAGAAAACTCCTCCACTCCAATCACAAATATCAAACACAAGACTTCTCAAATCGTCCAATTCTTGCTTGGAAACACCAACATTGAAGGCACCCTTCAAGTGACCCTTCAATTGTGGATTGACATCTTGTGGAATCAAACTTGTGACTACACACATGGAGGTTTCTTTGGCCGATAAAATCTCGGTATAACTCAATAACGATCCATAGACATTATGGTATGCAAAGTACCACAAATCAGGATACGCGGTCATCATTTGTCTCTTGATTCTGGTGTTGATCTTGTTGGTATAGATGTTGTTCCAGAAATCAGACCCTCTGACCAAACTTTCTTGAATAGCAGCTACATTTATGGAGTTGGCGGAAATAGGTCCATCGATGGTTTCCTTGGTGGTGGAATCGTTAGCAAAATTGGTCCCGTTTAAATCTTCGCCGACTATATCGGAAGAAGGAACTCTACCTGGATACACGATTGGAGGTCTTTCTGACTTGGTAGAAGGCTTCATGCTGGTAGGAGTGACGGTTTTCAAGATCATCAAAGCATTGATTGATTTAGGTAAGCCGGCCAATGCAATACTCTTCAAAATAACCTCTCTAAACTTGGCAGCAATTGAAGATTGACAAGCATAAATGTCCTCCGAAGTGGAAAACTTGAACTTAAGCGGCAACTTATCATAGTACAAGTATGGGATCAAAATGTCAGGAAGGTTCACTCCAACGGCAGTGAAGTCTTTATACTTTTCAGACGATGAGATAGAATCCAGTGCCAACTGAAGAAGGTACTTATTAGTAAGCAAACAGGGTTCGTTGGAGTATTCCAAGAGTTGTTGTCTCAAGGCAAAGTGGAATACCTTAGGGATCTCGTTGGGCTTATTGACCACGGTCAAACACGCACAGGCAATCAAGTACCATGAGTTGTGCAAGGAGGGGTATTTGTAGGCAAGTTTAACAAGTCTTTCGGCGGTTAATAAAGACATGGTTGGTTGGTGTTAGGGATAAGTATTGGCACAGAATAATATGGGGGTCCTCGGTTAGTGCTGCATATGATTTGATAGACACATCGCACGACCTCTTGTGGGGATTTTGACGTCAACCTGATAGGGTTTGGCAGTGGAACCATTACGAGGAAATGATGGTTAGGGAGGAAAAAAGAAAGGCAGCATGACGTGGAGTATGCTTACTATGACAACCAGACTTTTTTTTTATCTTCAAGACTGCTGTTTGTCTTTTTTTTTTATATTGCCTACTCATATAACTGCGAGATTACTTTTAGACGTCTATTTCTTACTATGCTGATTTACTTTTCGTTTCTAATACTTGTTCTAATCCATGTTTTTGCGATGGTGTCCTTTAAACGTTTGCCCTGCTGCAGGGTCCATGGACCCATGGCCCAAAAATGATGGCCACCTTCAATTGGTGGAGGAGAATCGTTGATGGCTAGATTTGACGTTTTCGCACCCAACCTTTTTGCACCCGATATCGAACTTGGACTTGAGTTTGAATCAGAAGTCGACTCTGATGCTGCTTGTAGTTGCGACTGTGATTCCCATGGCCTCATACTGCCGTCTATTGGCTGCCATTTATCGCCGGTTTTCCAAGCGTCCGAACTGGTCATTTCCTTGATTCTCAGAACGGCTCTTTTATACGCAAATCTTTCATCTTCTCCTGTAAATGCTTGAATATTCTTATAGTCTGCCATTGGTTTGTATTCCTCGTACGATTCTGTGGATTTCAGATCATACGATGCAACGTTGGGCCTATATGGACTCGACAATGCAATGGCTGTTTTGGCAAACATTTCCTCGTCTTGTACTTCCAAACTATCTAAATTTCCTTGTTCCTTTAGTTTCTCCAATTTTGTTGCTATCTCCTTAGGAACAGTTTCTGCAGCATCTGGGAAGAAAATATAATCCACATCTACCTCAGTCCTTACCAAAAAACGACATTTAGATTCATAAATGGCATCCAAGAATGTGATAAATCTTCTGGCTTCATTTTTCATCTTGGTTGTCATAATAGGTACATTATCAAGTATGACAGTTTTGTAATTGGATGAGATGGTGATATAATCTGACGAGGAAAATAATCCTTGACAAATATACGAAAATTCAAAATAACACACACTGTCGTAGGTCTTTGGCAATTGTGTCTTTCTATTGTACACGGTTAAAGTTCGAGGCTCCCATAACTGCTCAAGATCTTTTGCTTCACCCACGTCAACAAGACTTCGAACTAGAGATCCCCAGACAACTTCCTGGTTTGATTGGTCTTTTGTAACCAAAAATGGATCTTCGGATGTCATCATACTACGATAATCTCTATCAGAATTCATATCCATAGATTGACACCTTGCGTTCAAGATCCCCACAAAACTCTTGAATTTCGATTTATGAAAGTCATTGGAATAAAGCTCTTCAGGTAACTTATTGGAAGTTGCCACCAAGACTCCTCCCAACTTGAAGTAGTATGTGAACAAGATCTTGATAATGTTGGCAGATGCTATGTCTGGTAACATGAATTCATCCAACATTAGCACTGTGTTCTTGCCGATCATTTTTTGGGCAATTTCAAACAATATGAACTCGTTTTCCATGGTGACCAGTCTTACATTATGTAAACTGGAAGTTAAGAGTCGTTCCTGTTGTATTTGGTGGATTTCATTATACACCCATAATATGAAATTGTGATAATGCCATCTCAATTTTGAGTTGTGGGGTAATGAGGTTGCGAAAATGTCCATCAACATCGATTTGCCACACCCGACTTCTCCGTTGACCAATAGTCCCTGGGGTGAAGCTATCGTCAGCAATTCTTCTTCGTCGGTGAGAAATCGGATCAATTCTTGCTTCTTTTTCTGAGGATCTTTACTAAACAACCTTGTTACTATGCCTCGTCCTTCACGGACCATTGATTCGGCGTGCTGCATTTCGATTTTTCGCAAGATCAAACTGATCTGGATTTGAAGGTCTTCGGGCGGAGAATAGTCTAGAAGTCGATGGTACAACTTCTGAAACTCTTTCATTGCTCTTAATTGCAGCTCGTCCTTTTCTAGTATCCCCAGCTTTACATAGTTCTGATACACCACAAAAGGATCGGTGATGACCACCCCTGACAGCCCAGATGCAGCCGAGCTGTAGAGCCTACTGGTATAGAACTGTCCATACAGTCTCAATGCTGGTATCGATACTCTCATGATGATGGGATGCAAAAGAATACTTTCATGATCCGGCTCGGACTGATTTGGGTAGTGGCATTGACGTGCGGGAAAAGGCCCCGTCCGCAACACATAGGCTCGATATCACATCACCATCTACATTTCGGTATTATCTATGCATTACTCTATAACTATGACTTTGCAATATCCCACTATGTTTGGGACTTCTAAAAGTTACAACAACGAAGCTCAGATGTCAGTGCTCGTCATCAGTCTTTGTTTTCATGATTGAGCTTCATCTGTGCAAACTTGCGATCTAAGGAATTCGATAATCCATTCATTTCTTCATCTGTTCGTCCATACAACTCAAACCACCATTTGACGTCGGTGAAATTGAAGAACAAAACTCCGTCGTCTTCGGCTTCTCCCTCGTAGGAGTTGTTGGTGAACTCGCCAGGTCTCGACAAGAAATAGTCCCACACCGATAGGGTGGACTTTTGCACTTTATTAACCTCCTTCAATTCTCTCTCTGAATCACATAAAAATGTCCCGTATTGACATGAATAGTAATGATAGAATAATCTCTTCAAAAACCGACTATTAAACTCGAACTTGTTGGGATTCTGGCGAAGGATTTGATACACGGAATCAAGAAATTGATGGAAAATCGGCGATTTCTCGTTGCTTCCTCCGTATGTCGATGTGGATGAAAGAAACTTGCCATTATCATTGGTATCATTGTCTGAATTTGATGGCGAGGATGCTCCTCCAGATGCAGTATTTTTGATATGGACAGCTGCTCTTTGTAAGAAAGAGGTAACTTTGTTATTAGTATTGTTATTGTTATTATTGATATTATTATTATTATTAGTATTATTGATGATATTGGTTTGGGATTCAGAGACTTCGGACGATTCCAACGATGTCTCTGTGCTCTCCGAAGGTTGTTGCTGTTGCTGGTTTTGGGTTTTAGGATGTTTTTTCGTGATGGCCCCAATACAACCACCATGATCACTTCTGGTGGAGAATTTGAAGCCAAAGCTTACCCATTCCTTTTCAATCAACACCATGAAACCTTTAATTGTACGATAATACGGATCAAGACAAAGTTGCAGCAATGCACTAACTTGTGAAGTTCTATCCCACCCATCAGAACAATGAATAACAACATTGGTGTTATTCAAATGTATAGATTTGGCAATCCGATCAACAGACTGTAAAACTATAGATAATCGATGGAGCCATTGGGTCTTGGTTAAGGCTTGTTGAAGAGTTGGATATGCTGATTTCCCCGGACACTTATCTAAATCATTAAGAATCACAGTCAACTTGTTTAGCGAATCTCTCATAACATGAATATTATCAATATTACAAAAAATCTTATCCACTTGTCTTGTGTTTCGAAATTCTTGGAAATTGACATTTCCACTTTTGCCATTCTGTTCTGTTCCACGATAATTATCAATACTTTCGGTTCCTGCTCCTAATGCGTGTTGGGCCATTGCGTTTGTAATTGGTCTTAAATCCACAAGTAGATTGCGATGTGGTTGACTTTGAAAGGCATCATCTTCACTCAACAGATCTTCACGTTGACGTTCTTGACTTTTGAAGATCTCAGTGACCAATTTTTCGTCTTGGATCGACCGATTTTGAAGGTTCAACCCTACTAGAGGTTGGGAACAACGCGCTATCACATTCCCGTTGATAGACCCTCTATGCTTGTACACAATTGCGGGGATTCTTTGTTTGGATCTAAATTTGGCTGCATGCTTGAGAACATTATCGGAAATGCTACTCGGTACAATCAAGGTATTTGGATAGGACGGGCAGAACTTGTAGTCATCATTGATTGTGGAGAGTCTCCAATAGTCGTCTGTGGAGGTGATGAGGGATTGACGTTTGTATTCCTCAATTGGATCGTAAATGTCCCAACCTTTGATCAGTAGTTTTTGTTCCAACATGTTTGGTCTATAGTCGAAGGCGTAGAATAGCCTGATATCGTTTTCGGTTTTGGGTTTACTAATCAAGGCCCCAATTTTGGAAAACACTTCGGTGCAGATGGAATCATTAGCAAAATCAAACGAATAGTATGTGAAGTCTTTGCACTGCAATCTGATATGAGAAGCGGTATAGTGGTCGGGAAAGTTGGAGGGAGCAGGCTGGCTGGGATTCAGATCATTGTTTTGGTTTTGGTTCTGGTTCTGGTTATTTATCCACGAAGACCCTCTTGCTTTCAAGATGCGTTCAATCATCGGATAACAAATCCATATTTCTTTCGCCTGGGGAGCTCCCAGTGGCTGGAAACTGAACACCACGTGATATTCGGAAAGAACAAGGGTACCGGAAATGCTGTAGCCTCTTCGATTGAGAATGACTCCATCCACTGTCGATACGCTCATGGTGGAGGAAGGGCGGTGGTGATAGATGGAGTTGAATGGTGATCGTATTTGAAATGGTGCGTCCGAAAAACAGTGATAAGAGGGGGTGGGAAAGTGGTGAGCAATTGTGGGAGTAGGGAGAAAACTAGGGAGAAGAATTCTAGTAGGAGCCAGCGAGAAGGTTTAGTGACAGCAGTTGACTAGACAGGGCTAGGTCTTTTGGAAATCCCATGGGGTAACCGAATGGGTTATCGGATGTCATCGGTATCGAAGCTCAGGATACCAGAATGGGGAATACTGCCGTCATGAACAACAGTTGCTTTAGTAGCAAGAGATGAAGTTGCCGCTTGTACTGGAATTTCCTCGGGAGGTCTCTCCCAAGATGCGTGAGTGGACAGGGAAGCGCGGGTAGTTTCCTCGCTAGAAAACATGGCTAGAAGGTACTCCCGCAGAGAGGTCTACGCTAGATTTTATTCCCAAAGGGGATGTTTCAGCCACCCTTCCTAGGGTGACGGCGAGTGTTTCCTGGGACTCTCGCTAGGACTTACTTAATCTTCCCATGCTGGCTCAACTTCTTGTACTTTTTCTCTAATTTTTCTCTACTACTTCGCTACTACTTCTCCACCACGTCCCTTCCCTACCATTTCTTATCCTATTTCTTCTATTACTCTGTTTTTACTCTTCTATTCACAACCCGTCAAACTTACGGATCCCGTGCTCATGTTTCTGGACGTTTCTCAACTGCTTGGTCGACATTTGCTTCAACTTCTGCTTCTTACTGACGGGCTCTTCGGGCATAGTTTCCACGGGCTTGTTGAGATTGACCACTTTTTTCTGGGGTTTGGACGATTTCATGATATCAGTAATGTTCTTTCGCCTAGGCACTTGTGGCGTAGTTTCTGTGTCACTAGCGTCACTGACATCACTGACGTCAGATGTGTCGTCTCCAAGACCCTCTTCTTGATCGGAACCCTCCGCATCATCAGAGTCAGCTTCACTAGCGTCGTTTCCGGTCTCTTTCTTTTCTGGCTCTTCCTCATTCTCTTCGTCGGAATCAAACTTGAATTCTTCAGCGCCATCGCTACCACTACCGCTGTCGCTATCACTATCACTATCACTGTCGCTGTCGCTGTCAGCATCCAAATCTTCAGCCTCCTGATTGGACCAGATTTTTAACGATTCCATTCCGGCACTGATCAACCTATAATCATAATCGATGTCCAAAATACCAACCTCATCAGCAGCTCCATACTTTCCTCTGGAACCGGAATGTACTCTGGTCTCCACGACCTTACCCTTTTTGTAATTGACTCTATGTAATAACCCTTCACTGTCCCCACACCAAACAGATGCTGCCAGCTCGTCGGTATCACAGTTCATAGTGGGCATGATTGCATCTATAGATGCACTCTTATTCACCTTGATACGTGATAACTGATCCATAAAACTGTTCTTGGAATTCTTCCAGATGGTCACCAACCCTTCTCCATGTGCTACCAATACAGTATCATTGCTAGGGTCATCAGCAGCATAACACATCGACAATAACTCATCGTCTTGGTTGTCAGACTGGGTGATGATCCCCTTACGTATATCAATATGCGACAATGTGGTAGACCCAAGGGTCAAGTAATGGTAGGCAGATACCGAAGGCATCGGCATGATATGGTTGATGGCATCATCGTGGGCCAGGTCAACTTTGAACTTGAGCTCATTCTTTCCCATATTCTTACTGTCATAGATAAGCACATGCCCATTCTCAGTACCGGAAAGAAGAAACGGATGCGTGGTGGAATGACAGAGCTTGGTGACAGAATCTTTCTTATCGTCAAGCGAATCCATGATCGATACCTTTCCAAGAACCTTCCCGTTCTCGGTATTGGCTTTCTTGATGATATGGTCCGTTCCTACAGTGTAAATGTTTTCTCCCAACGAGTTCAGTAACGGCTCGAAAATCGCATGTCTGCATGAACCCTTGTGTCTCTTGGTCTTCCAGTTGGTGCTAATGCCGAGATCACTACCAATATCGGTATTGTCTTCGATGATTCTCCACCATTTGTTTTTCAGTTGTGATACCGATTTGTTCACATGGGCGATTTTTCCTTGCTTGAACGCTTCTTTTTCTAACAACGCTATTCTCTCCCTGTTGGCGGCCTGGGACTCTTCCAAGGCCTCGGCATCATAACTGTTACAGTAAACATGCCCAGTGACAAGCCCCGAAACAATGATGGGCTTGGAAGGATGTGCAGCCACGCTGAAAAGTGGATCCTTGTAGTTGATCTCAAGGATGGGCGAAATGCTGGATTCCAATAAACTGGCAGCATTGACAGAATTCGACTTTCTCTTCCCCATTGTGAACGTTTATTTAAAAGTTGTTTGTCGATAGTTGTAATCTATTTCTCTCCATCTTCTTTACAATGCTCATCTCATTTCTAATATATGACATTTGGTCACGTGACAAAATACTTAACTACTACACAACGTATATACCTTAGAAGATATCACCAACATCCTTCAAATCGTGGTTTTTTCTGGCTGTCCAGTAGTCTCCCTTGAACTTCCAGTACATATCTCCCGTGACTGGATGCTTTTCATTAGTAAACCAATTAGTCTTGTAGCCAACACCCTTGGTTTCACGGTACTTTCTTGCTGCTCTTTGCTTGACTTCAACCCTATTCTTCTCGTCGGCTGCTTCATCATATCTACCTTCTTCCATGGCTCTTTGATCTGGCCTCAATCTAGTATCGGTAGGGGCCAAATATTCTTTCAAGTTGTCATCAATACCATTCAATGTAACTGCAAATGCCGTCAAATTAAATGGAACCTTTGGTCTTGGAGTTACTTGCCAAACTAAAAACTTTTGACCACTAAATGGATCTTTTGAAACCTTACCATGTCCATCGCCATCAACCAAAGATTCGGGTGTCTCAGATGACTTATTGATCTTCTTAGCGTAAATCTTCGAATTCCAGTGTCCTCCGATGGCCCATTGTGGCTTACCCTCGCTATCCAAAGCTTGTCCGGTTAATTGGTACGCCGAAGATGCTTTCCAACCACGTTGTTTCATATCCACAGTAATGGAATCTCCAGTGGTGTGATTTCTAACCTCCATCTTACCGTAGTTATCAACAGTTGGATTACCCATAATAATCCCGACAACTGAAGTGTTAACTTTCTTATAACTGTACAATTCTTCTTCAACCTTGTTTCCTTTAGAATCAATCACCCCGTTATCTGGTCTAACAACGGTGAAGATCTTACCCAAATGCTTGAAATCAAATGACCTACCTCTAAATTGCGAATCAACCGCATTTTCTCCATAATAGTCCCACTTAGTAGATTCAGCAGATGCTGCACTAATAGGAGGATGATGACTAACTTGTTCTACTAACAATCTATAGTTTTGTTCTGGATTGCAGTATTCGAATGTTTCTCCCAATAAAGGGTTAAATGGCTTGGCAATTCTACCAGTTGAAGAGGCATATTCAGAAGCAGCAAATGCAGCAACATAGATTAAACGTAAGGTAGAATCATCGTAAGTTGCAGCCTGGTTAAGTAAGTCACAATATTCAATATCTTCAGCTAATCTTTGAACTAATGAGGTTGGTTCATTGAATGCAACAGGCAAAGTCATCTTAGTCATATCCTTACCAATCATTGATTTCAAAATACCCCATAAACCAACCTTAGGTCTATTATCTTCGTCCATCGCAAGCTTGGTTCTATGGCCATTTTCATAACCTAAAAATGAACCTTCTTCCTTGACTTTTTCACCAGCCAATTCTTGAGCTTTGTTAATATACGTAGCTCTTTGGTCGTAGCTAGGTGGAATATCTTCAGGCGATTGTTCCTCATTTTTAGCTTCATCTTCTTTAGTGGCTTCCTTGGAAGTACCTGCATTGTAACTCTCATCTGATTCCACTCTAGTTTTAGAGGATTCTCCAGTTGACGCACTGGTCGAGTCAGTGTCAGTGATACCACTAACCCCAAGACCAGTAACTCCACCAACTCCAAGGCCAGCAGCTGCACCAACTCCAGCAGATTCCGTCCTGTCATGCTTCTTTTCAGCAGGTTCATCTGGTACGTTGTCTGTTCCTTTTTTATCATCACCAGCTCCAGTGCCAGTGAGTGTGATTTGAGGAACATCATCAGCATCTGCAATTTGTTTTTCATTTTCGTCCAATTCATCGTCTTCTTCGAACTCGTCGGCATCGAAGAATTCTTCTTCAGAGTCATTCAAGAACTCATCAATGATATTACTTTGAGTAGATTCTTCGATGGACTTTTGATCTTCCGGAGCTCCAACATCAAATGATCCACCAGTTGAATTTGTAGGAAGGTTCATGTTAGAAGTCGTCAAATACTTCTTCAACTTTTTCTTTTTACCGTCGAACTCAGCCAATTTAACTTCACGTTGACGGATTTCGTCTTCTAATTGACGGATGGAATTTTCCCATAACTTGTTGACCTCTAATTGTCTTTCAAGTTTGCGGTTTAACTTAGATTCTCTGGATTGAATTAAAGAATCATACTTGAGAACCAATTCCTGAATTACTTGAAGTGTACGTGTACCAACATGGCAAACACTTAATTCTTTAGAAGCCTGTTCATTCACCACTTCTGCTTTGCTTACTTGATTGAACAAATCTAACAAGGAAGATAATTCAACATCTAAGGATCTCTTTACGGTGGAGATCTGGTCTCCCAAATGTCCTTCAGCTTTCTCTTTAGCCTCGGGAATCATCGAACCGTCGTCACTATCAAAGTCATCGGCATCAAGGTCATAATCAGAATTCAATTCTGAACCCAAATCGGCATTATAACTTAATTGATCATCTGCAGTTAAAGCAGGTGACTGTGAAGATGGATCGATTATACCAACAGTGAGCTTGGATTCATCAATTTTACCCAAGTTTGGCGTTGCAACTTTCTTTGAAACAGTACTAGATCTAGATGGAGGGCTCGATACAGACTCATCTACAAAGTCGTTATTCAAAGAGTTCAACGAGCCTTGACTTTCACTTCTCTTTGATTTCCGACGTAAGTGGAATCTATGTTTTCTTGGTTCGGTATTATCTTCAGAAGACTTTCTGCTAGTATTATCAGCATGTCCATCCAATTCTTCACCCGTACCTATATTTCTCTTCTTGATATTATCTTTGGCAATGGTAATTGCATTTTGTAATGTCCAAACCCACCTATTGGTTTCTATAGGATGATTTGCCTTCAAATGCCATCTCATGCCATTCTTTCCAATGATTTCGAATTTCAACTTTTCAGAAGAGTCCAAATGTAATGTGGCAAATCCCAAATTCAAGGACCCTCTACACGCATTATTAGTATCATCTTGATTGGTGTAGTAAGATAAAATTCCATTCTGGTCCAAGGCAAAATATCTTAGCTTGTATCCAGAGGCAAAATTAGTCCATTTTCTCAAGTATCCTTTATAGGTGGGTGCACCGCCAGCTTTGGTGGTGTTATTAGTAGTAACAACAGGATCCATGATATTCTGATCTTTGGAGGCAACCTTCAACAATTTCTTCAAAGGATCATTCTTACCATGAATCAAATCAATAGGAAGCTTTCCTCTTTTATCTCTCTTGAAAGGGTCACCACCATGTTTCAAGATCCAATCACACATTTGTAAATCATCGCTCTTAATGAATTCGTGCAAAACAGTATTACCGGTTTCTGGATCGGCACCATTGATATCTAACAATTCAGATGCTCTAGGATTGGCAACAAGTAATTTTTCCAAATTCTCGAAATCTCTGTTGCTGAAAAATTGACGTAAATGACAGGCGGATTTTTCAACAAACTTGGCCCTTTCAATCTGCATCAATTGGGTTGTTGGCATGTCCTTACAGACTTCAACAGGCTGTTTCTTATTCAAGTTCAAAATGGTATCATTTATGTTGGGCAACGAAAGAAGATATTTGACGATCTCAAGTCTTGACGAGAGGGCTGCCAAATGCAACGGAGTGTTTCCTTCAGGGTCCTGGGAATTGACATCGAGATTGTACTTGTCTGAGTTTTCAATCAAGAACTGTAATGTGGTCAACGGGGCGACCTGCACTGCGTAATGTAAAATTGTTTGTTGCAATTGAATGATATCTGTTGTTTGAATGGTTGCGTTAGTCGAGTTTAATTCCTGGATGATCGCCTCCACTTTGGAAGTATCGCCGCTTCGAAAAGCATCAAGAAGCTTCAACCTCAACAACGATGCATTTAATTGTGAAGATGACATGGCTGAAATATGTCAAATTAACAATCGATACGAAATAAAAGGTATATATAATTCACAACCAGTATTGCTGTCGAATGATGGTTGAGGGGGGGTCAGACTACTTTTGATATTGGAGACTACACGTGACAACCGCCACCCCGAATGACCGGATTTGGGCCAATTCCGGTTGGGACACCTTTCAGCCTCCATAGTTAACGATGAGAACTAACCCATGTCCGTGCTGCATTCGGCATGTGATAACATTTTTCAGCTCACGATTTGCATCACAGGCACTGTCAGTCACTGCCTACTTACGGTCAACAGCAATCGTTTCTAGTTAGGAGACAGTTTCATCAGTTATGGGCACAATAGGGGCTTAGGCAATCCGAGGGTAGCAGGTTTCGCAGACCTATGATGGCGTCAGGGTGCAGACCGGGTGCATTGTGTTGTGTGCAGGACCAGCCTCACGCTCTAACGCTGTGATGACATAATCGGTACCGTTTCTATATGCAGTCGCCTAAATTTCATTTGGCATCTCCAAAATGTGCATACAAGCGCTACCAGGCATTTGTAAGGGCGTATACTGAACTAGGCAATTAGACGATAGATGAAACGGACAACTCCGGGAAAGGGCACAGATGCGAAGCGAGTCAAGCTTGATGTTGACAATTTGAAGCCATCACGTACTTTATACTTGAAGAACTTGAATGACCAAATCCATCCCAGAATCATCAAGCATAACCTATACTTACTATTCTCGACATATGGTGATGTAATTGAAATATCGAACAAATCGAGAGGCTACGCTCATGTACTCTTTGACGCTGTAAATAACGCAAGCTTGGCTATGAAATGTCTTCAATCGGAGGAGTTTTTCAACAAACCATTGGAGATTAATTATTCGGTTAATGAGTCGAAATTGATATCACGGTTAAAGGCCAATGAAACGAGCGAAGAGAGCTAAAGAAGTAAAAATTATCATAAGACTATCATAAAGAAGTGGTATAAAATAATGAAGTACGATAGTCTCATTATAGTTTAATGATATCAATGAGTAAACTATATGTTTTCTTTGATATCCAATGCTGCTTCCAAACTATTTACAACGCAATCAGGGACACCTACTCCATTTCCAAAAGCCATACCTCCCAAGGAAAGCTTTGTAAGTTTCAATTGGTCGAGTATATTCTGCTTGGACTCATTGTATCCAACAGTATATTGAGGAATACAATCACGATGCAAATTGTACGATATTAAGAGATCGTTCTCTTTCAAGTTGTCGATGGTCTTGTTTTCAATATTGGACTCATCTCTTATGATTAACTTTTTATTAGTCAAGTCGACGCCCAAATATTTGGACAATACATTTTGAACAATCTTGAGATTAACCGAACTAGAAGGAATCGGAATTTGATTATAGTAATGTCCTCCAATCATTAATGTGATTTTGTGATAATGCTCAGGGTTATCTTTTAAGAGCTTTGTAGGGGCACTTTTGAATTTGACAACATTCTTTTCAACATCTGAATCAAAGATAACTCCCAATAGAGAATCGGGATTCCCAGATAATTTTGGAACCAAGAAACCAAACCCGTTAGTATCTTTAGGAATCAAATTTGGTTGTGTTGAATAAATGTTCACGAGAAATACATTTACATATTCAAGACCATTGAATAGTTGCTTGGTGCTTTCTTCCACTCCGCTAACTATACTAGCTAAGGTCGGAGTGTGAATTGTCGATCTGATATGATCAAACAGTTCAGTTTTATCGCTATTAGTGATTGTACCCTTTATAGCATCAATAGATTTAATATCAGCATCATAATGAATTTTCACATTATATTGTTTCTTCAAATAGTCGTTTATGTTGTTAGGCAATTCTTGGAGTCCCTTTTCCAATTTAAGCATGGGATAAGGTTTTAAATCACTAGCGATTTTCTTTAAATTGGACCCTGGAGATATTTTGGTCTCGTACTCCGTCAAACACGGCTTCAATTCGGTTTCTGGTTGTTTGATCTGAGTCAATTTCTTAGCCACAGTTTTAGTTATTGAACCATTCTGCAGCTCCATTTCTACCAAGCTGGGCATTATAGATCTGACACTTAGCTTGGAAACATCTCCAGCATATATACCATGTATCACGGCACTCAAAATCTTGGTAGTAAGCGTATTAGAACCAAAGCGTCTGGAAAAGAATGATTCTATGGATTCATCTTTTGTACCCTTTTTGACGAATGACTCTTTTATGAATCCTGAAATCGTCTTCAAATTCATGATCCCAGCTTTCCCAAAGAACTTGGCTGCGGTTGATACTGAATCTGGTACCTGTATCAATTCTTGGTTCTCACTCCATAAGTACTTCTTATTGGCAGTAGCTGATTTATGTAACACCTCAATCAGTTGGCCCTTTCCAAGCCTTCTTAAAATATCCACAATCAATAAGGTACCATCGCTGATGCCGCGGAGGGTTCTAGGACCCTTTTCCAAGAGAATCTGTTGACCGTCACTGGATGTAAGATACTGAGAATTGATCCATCCACCAATTTTGCTCGATTTCTCGTATATGTTGATACTGACATCGGGCCGTAATTTAGTGATAAAATAGGCATATGAAAGTCCGGAAATGCCTCCGCCAATCACGGCCACTTTTCCATTTTTGGGAATCGTCACAGACATGATAATATACTGTGGTGTATTTTGGTGATTCTTTCGAACTGGTGATATCAGTAGATGTATCTGAGATCCGACCTTGATCATGCGACTTCCGGGGTCTGATATAGCAATGCTTACAAAATCTCATATATGTTCCTTGAATATTATTATTTATGGAGCTATTTCTATATATAATTATCACCTGCCACTTTTCCATACGTATCGTTCGGGTTTAGTGATAATAATGACATGTTGTTGTCCCGATATTGGCTTGTCCGGTCGTCTTCATTTTCCTGATTCTTTACTCCATTCTCCAAAATACTATTATTCGAAACTTGTTTTCTGGCAGGAATGGTCTCTGTACTTACGTAATGTAATAATGGTAACCTTTGGGCAAACGAAGTCTCTTGGGTGAAAATGCTCATCTGTTCTTCGAAGTTATCGGCATCCTCGTCTGAATCTGCCTCCATCACAGACATCTCTGAACTGACAGGAGCTGCAGTTGTAGGTAATACTGAAGACGTTGGATTTGGTGCGATAGGCGGTATAGGTACCACGGTAGCTTTGGATCTAGGGTCTTCTTCATCAAGTATCTCACGCGAGTCAAATTCGGTACTGTTGCTGTCTCCATTACTGGCCTTGAATCCTTCATCGATGGTGGTATCATTTTGTTCAATAAGAGCACAATTTGCCAGTGCCATGGTCTCATCCAATGCAGAGTCATCACTGGCAAGAATGGATGTAGTTGGAGTAGTTGTCAAATTCTCCGAAAATGATTCCTGTTGTTGCGACGATGAAGAGTTCGAGCTGCTTGAATTAGGATGATGGCTATCGATACTACCATTCGTGGAATCTGTATCTGGTGTTATTTCAGAAGTGTTATCGACGGTCCGTGCTGGTGATTCAACTGAGGTCCTTCCCGGCGATTCGGCGGAGCCAACATTGGAGCTTGCTGGAGTAGCCGGGGCAAACGAGCTTACCAAAGAGTTTCTCAATCTTGATTGTTTCTTTGATGTAGTTGAAGCAGTTACTGCATGACTAACAATCTCGTCAATATTCAAAGGGGACATGGTAGGCGAGTCGTCACCTCTTTGCGGTGATGTACTTGAAGAAGGACTCAATTCATAAGCGGGTGGGTCAGAAGGTTCATTGGGTAAGTATGATGGATTGAATCTTGGAGAAGCACTGCTTATAGAGGGGATTCGACTCGTTGGTTCTTCACTCACTGAAAACGTTCTCGTTATTGGAGAAGACGGAGTCGAAGTAGCTTCCTGGAAGGAAGGCAACTTTTCGTCCCCTTGATCGTTTAATGGCTTGATACTCACCCCATTCCTTTCAAAATCAGGTGTTCTGAATGAAATAGAAGTTCGTTTGGGAACTGATGGTGCTTCTGAAACAAAGAGATCGTCATATTCAGGTAGTTGCACTGATTCATCGTTACACTTTGCACTCACCAAAATTAATGGAGTATCAACTACAACTTCATAATGGTGTATTCTATCATCATCCTTTGGGTCAGGTTTCGAAATCCGGAAACACACCTGCAAACGATGATGGATTTGAATATGTCTAAAGTTGGAATCTGGATACAAAGCTTTTGATAGTCTGGTATAGCCTGATTGAATGTTTTCAGTTGTATTATGATCATCATTCATAAATTCGGAGGAGTCTGGAGTCATGATATCGTTGATGCTAGGAATTTCAGTTTTATCAAAGTGGTTCGTTAAATGGCTCATGTTTGTTTCTAATGCTCCAATACTTGGCGAAGGACATATCACAGGAGACAAGCCTGCATTCTGTAAATCATTGATGGAACCTCTTCTATCTATGTTTGCAATTGAACCTTTTCTAGATGATTGGCCAGAGATGGCATATTCATCTTCTGGAGCAGAAGATGTCATGATTTCCTTATCGACTTTTGTAGTTAGGAAAGGTAAGGCAATATTAATATCCAATGGAGAAGCAATGGTAGTCTTGTTTGATTTATCTCTCCTAGTTTGGTCACATGTTTCTTCTTCCGGTTCATAACAGGCAAAGAGAAGATTGTTCTCAGGACATTTGATGACTTCTTCTTTGTAAGGGTCATTATTAGCATTGGAGGATGAAGATTTCTGTTTGGTTTTCAATTCACAAAGTGAAACAACCCTCTCTCTTACTTTGTTATCGGATTGAGATTTCAAATAAAAGGGATCATCGCCATCATAGTCATACTCTTTAGATAAATTCTTTGATACGTAAGTAATACGTTCCAAAATATTGAATTTTATCCTTTTAATATTCACATCTTTTACCAAGGGGACAAGTTTGACATTGATAACATGTTCAGCTCCAAGGGCAACATATTTTTTTGGGAAAGTAATCACATAGTGAAGTGAATCATTCCATACCCTATTAACATAGATTGGTTTATCAGCTATGGAATTTGCAAATGATGGAGGAGTTCTTACCATGGGCAAATTGTAATTTCCTATCACTTTAACTTTCCTATTCAACTTGTCACTTGTTTTGGAAAATGAAGCAGTCAAATTGTGGGCCAAAGATCCATGGACAGACCCAATAGTAGCCGGAATATGTTCTGGGAGTAATATGGGTAATAAGAATACATAAAGACCAGCCTTATAAAAATCATTAGTTGGATTTGTTGACAGCTCTCCATCAAACCCACCCGAGATATAGTTAGAAGAATTTGGATGCTGGCCATTAGCTAATTCTCGAATATTAATGAGTTTGTATTCTCTTGTCCTTCTTGCAAGATCATCCGGGGTAATGTTTTTCGATTTCACGTCATTAGTGTTTGTACTGTTAACATAATAATCAGCATCAGCCAATGTAGTAATCCATTCCATGCGTCCTATAGGAAATCTTTCCCTGAGTAGAGACTTGCTATACGGATCACCGGTAGGCCAAGAAATGTTTGTCAAAGACTGGAATTCAAATTTCACGTCTTTCACAGATCTAGTATCTTTACTAAGTTCTATAATCACCGCAAATGTATGTGGAATGGGTTTTTCCAGATCAATTTTAGTACACAAGTAGTTGGGAGAGTTGAAAGTTTGCATCTTCTTTTGGAGGTTTTGCGGAGTATTCAGCAAATTTGGATCCTTGGTTGGTCTATTATGAAAGCTATTGCTGTTTCTATGTCTATGGAAGGTCGATGTAGGATCTGTTTCATCGTCTGAAAGAATGTCCAATTCTTCCTCGTAATCGTTGTTGTACTGATTGTCCATATCCAAGAGGTCATTTGCGTTTAGATTATTACGAACTTGCTGGTTACCGCCATTTTCAACGTCTTCGTATGTGAAGCTGGCGGAGGAGGACGGGCTCAAGTAGATGCAGTCATTGGTATTTGCCACATAGATCTTGGTTGATTTTGAAATCGAGCCGCTGGAAGATCCGTTGGTGGTCTTTAAGGGTATTGGGTTCTGGACCCCGAGTTCTTGGAGGAGATGGAAGAGCTTTTTCAGGGTGATTTGGGCAGTCTCTTGCTTGATAAGTTCTTTAACATGTTTTTTGGATGACGATGCATTTATGGGGCCGCCATTCATATTGGTACGGGTGACTGATCTGGAGCGTGATCTGGAGTTGGAATGGATAATGGATAGAGACTGGGCCCGCAAGCGATGGGAACTGACCGCCAGAAGAGACGCTAGTGCAGGGTCCAGTATTTGGCGTTCTTTGGTTTCGGATATCACGATCATGGGATTCGAGATACTGTTCCTTCTGTCAGAGGATTCGGTGGGGGATAGTTCAAAGAGGGAGGATTCGGAAGATCTTCTTCCGGCCTTCGACTTGAATAGATCAAGGCCTATTTTGTAGGGCATGATGGTAACACCTTTTGGAGAGGGGATGAACTTGTACTCGGATAGACTGTAGATTCAGTGACTGGAACAAGGATATCAAACGCCAGCAAGAAAAGTGTGAGGTGGGGCGTTATCGGACAATTTGTACTGATAAAAAAAATGTGTGCCTGTGGTTAGGAGTCACTGAGGTGAACACCGATAGACAATACTACTAGAGGGCCACCAAATGGAGGAATCTCGAACACTATGGGGCAGCGGGATTTCTAGCCGGAAATTGGCGGTGACACAATGCAAGCACCCGAGTTGTCCATGTACTTGGGGAGAGGGAGAATGAAGCCGTCTAGGAGTCTAATCTTCAAGACAGTTGCTACTGGACCCCATGCTAGCTCGGGAAAATTCTCAACCTTCTGGGGTAGTGCACAGGGGCACAAGTCCGCCGGTGCTTTAAGCGCCGGAGCCGGTAGCATCGGATGACGTACGTAATTATCGAGATCGGGTAGGTGCAGCACCATCTAGATTGAAGGATACAGGTGCAGGAGCGGCGTGATGGTGGTTAGAGGCATGGTGAGGTAGAGATGATGGGAACACCTATGAAGGGAAGGCGTAGCAGAAGATATCGAGGTTACAAAAAGAGCAAGCACAGTACGTTTGTGACAAGTGTATGTTTGTACAATGTAGGGACGCATGTATGTACTGTGTATTCTGTGTGATATATGTCTTGTCTCATTATATTCTCTATCTCCCCATTTTTCAGTATTTTTCAGTCACACATTTTTCTACGACTGGTTGGGTTTACGTAAGCTTGGTCTGACAAGAAAATCTCGCAGTGATGCGATACGAGACACGAGTCTAGAGTGCATTGGGCTGACAAAGTTAGTAAATACGGTGGGGTCTGCATCATCAAATAGATGCAACTAACGATCCCTTGAGTAAAAAGACCCTGGGCTAGAATTCCAAAACATAATCCGTCTCCAATGGCAGCCCACCCAAATCGTGACCTTCCCAATTGTAGCCCGTCCGCCTCTCCTTCCATCTCGATGATTTCGCCAGCTGCACCCTTCTCCACACCTCGTTTGCCAAATGTGATGACTGACTATGGTCCTTTCCTGTTTACTCCAAACTGGTACTGCGCCGCCAAACACTGTATTTGCACCCCATAATTTGCTTGTTAGCGATGTGGAGAAGTCAATGGGGGCCCTTAAATTTTCAAGGCTTTTTATCTGGGATTGCCCCACAAAATATACCTCAAATACGGTAGTGTCAAGAAAATCCGTTTGAACATTTTTGGATTCTACTAATGTCTTGGGGCTCTGCTCTAACCATCTTTTGTCTCACATTCTCGGCGATATACGCTCTCACGGTTCAAATTGTTTAGCTGCTCTACGGGGCTCAATGTTGTAACTAGACTCTCAAGTTTGTAACTTGTTGGTGATACACCCCAAGATCCATACCATCTTTTCTTGATTGAATCCGGTCCTTATTGTGGCTCGTATATGGCTCGTCGGAGGTCTAGCTCCTCCTCTTTTGACCAGATTGGATTTGGACATGGTTCTTTGTAGCTAATCCTGACATAAGTGTGCCATGTTTGTCATCTCCTTGTACGTACTACATCTCTACAATGTGAGCATCCATCTATATGGTTTGGAAGATAATGTCAATTTGACATCCATGGCATTCTTAACCTCTAGTGAAGACCATGTCTTGCAGTATAATCAAGTACCGTTCGTGCATATGCAAACTCTATAAGACGAACTAGTAGGATGATTAGTGATTTCAATACATCCAATAAATACATGAAGGCTTGAATATTAATTATTATATTAGTTGACATATTTGAAAGATTGATGAAATAGACTATCTAGTGTGTTAAAATGAAATTCAAAGCTACTATACAATTAGGTTATGAGAATCTACTTATTTGCACCCATAAAAAAGAAGAATTATACCATTCCTAAATCATTCAACATCATTGTTGATATCCGCTATTTCTTTTTCACCGACCCTCTTTAAAATCACCTCACCATATTCTGATAACTTGATTTGCAGATCGACACCCAAACCAAAAATCAAAGTGTCATCAGTACCACCATACAGTTCTGGTAAGTTTTCCTTACCAAACCATTCACTCAAATCACCATTACTGGCTATTTGAAACTTCTTCATAGTCTCAGCACTGACAAGACCTATGGTCTTGAAGAACGTAAACACCCAACTAGCGAGTACGGGAACATTGATGAAGAATTTGATGGATAACAATTCAGGATAATTATCTCCGAAGATAGTGATGATCTCCTTAGTGGCTGCCTTCATTCCTGGATCAATTCTCAACATGGACACGTTATTGTAGTCATGGACTTGGGCAATTTTGTGATTTTGAACATCACTAAAATCAATTATTTGTAATGCCTTTTCCATTAGTCCTATTCTCCATCTTAAAAATTGGGATCCAGGTTTCTTGTCACTAACTTGGTCCCCGAATTTCTGGAAGATTTTCTTTGGAGATTTAAGATTCCCGTATAAATTCCA
This sequence comes from Suhomyces tibetensis, assembly GCA_030570835.1. Lineage (NCBI taxonomy): Eukaryota > Fungi > Ascomycota > Pichiomycetes > Serinales > Debaryomycetaceae > Suhomyces > Suhomyces tibetensis. The sequence continues at coordinate 174,927 of JAJLWT010000016.1, forward strand.
AGTGGTAACTTTTAAATTTTGGGAGTTGTTTTCAGCAAAATTAGTGATAACCCCCAATTTGTTCAATTCATTATCGAACTTTTCATCAAAGGCTGCACTCAAAGGCTGAAACTTGTTTCTCCAGTTTAAAGTACCCACCAACTTTTCCTTGGTGACGTCGACATCGTAATCATTGGCAATCAAAAACTTCAATAAAATCTCATTTCTAATCGGCACGTCAACATATTCTATGGTATCCACATTTATTCTGTATCCGAAGATCTCATCGTATTCTTTATTATCAAGCTTGCTGAGAATGCTTGGAAGGTCATTGACTAGCTGGGCCAACTTTTTTCCTTGCTCAGCATTCAACTCGGTGGTTTTGATGGTATCTTCGATAGTAGGCATGGTGAGTATAGTGGTCCGATAATCGCATTTCCGTGATAAAAATTATAGAGTGCCTCACGTATAATTATTACTCTTTCGAGAACTCGATTATGAAACACTATGCATGTCTGTAATTGTAAATAATTTTATATATAGTTTTTGTCGTTAGCTGTGTATAATGGTGTCTATTGTGTGGTGTATATAACTAGAAGCAATATCATATGCTTCTGTCGTATGCATATATATATAGTCATGTATCTGTATATATATTTTACTAAGATACATGCATCTTTATCATCTCCTTCTCTATAAATTACTTACAAACCGCATGCTCCTTAATGTCCCCCAGGTACTAACTTGAACGATAAGATATCATTCTTTCCCTTGTCAACCGTATCGTCCTCTCCTACCCTGGTGCCTCCAACCCCTTCAATAGACGCGATTGTCACTTCTCCCATGATCTTTCTGGCAACAGATATAACTGGGGTTCCTCTCTTCACCAACACACAGTCTCTAAACACATTGGTTCCAGATCCACCAGTGAAACTGGACGTACTCCTCACTGGATATACTGGCACAAGTTCCAATATGTCGACGGCAGCTTGCAACAATTGGACCACCCCAGTTGATCCAAATCTATATAATACCAAATCTCGAATGTTCTCTATTCTATTCAACAACTTTTCGTCCATTTCTTTCAACCCTGACTCTGGTCCCAAATCCTCGACTGTATCAATAAATTCGGTTCCCAGATCATATTTGATATACTTTTGATTTGCCAATTTTCTCAATAACACTTCTGTAATAGATGATGTCAATACCGCCTTTTGATCGGGATATTTCAAGATGATCTTTGACACATTCTTGTCGGAATCTGGATGGTCCATTTTGTTAAGTGCAAGAACAGTGGGGAATTTCACCGACATAAACGCCTTGACGACCTTTTCGATGGTTTCTTGATCCCAATCTTGTAATGGGGGCAAACCGGGCAAAAGGTCTAATGCCTTTCCGATCATTTGTTTATTTGCTGAGTACCCACCCAACTGTTGTCTTAAAGTCTCCAAAATTGTCGATTTGGTGGCCGTATGTCTTCTTACCACAGAACCCCATCTTTCTTGAAGATTACCCAAAATCCACCTGAAAATCTCGTCCTGCAACCATTCAATATCGTACAAAGGATCGTATCCTCTGGTGGCCTTACCTTCTGCGTTGGTGGTTCCACTAGTATCAACAATATGGATTAAACAATCGGCTTCTGTCAAATCACCCAAGAATTTGTTTCCTAAACCTCTTCCCAAATGAGCATTCGGCACAAGTCCTGCCACATCCAATAACATAACTGGAACTCCACGTTTGCCTCCACGACAATAACCGTAGTTTGGCTTACATAAATGTTGCAACTTCACCCTAGAACATGCACATTCGACTTCCAAGTACCCGGTGGCCTTGTTGGGATCGATGGTTGTAAAAGGAAAAGCTCCCACTTTCGCGTTGGCGTCTGTCAACGAATTTAAAGTGGTGGATTTCCCACTCGATGGCTTTCCAACAAGAGCAATTACGGTTTCTCTACCCATAACACAACAGTACTAATATTGATATAGCTTTGAAATAATCGAACCATTTCTTGAAGAGTAACTTTTTTTTCTTGAATCAGACTGCTGGGGCTGCGGAAATTTTGATACACTCGTACACGACCTCTCTCTCGTAAACAGCCTCTAAATTAACAAGTACACCTCATGAACTAAAATAACTTCCTATCAGTAAGTTCCATTACAAGAAACAATTAACACACTATAATGGCACTTGGACAAACTATAGCATCCAATATTTTCGGGGGTCTCTCCTCCGATTTCAAAAAGAAGAACTTCCTGTTGTATGGCCAATGGATTGGAATCATCACCATTTTTCTTTGTTTGGCTTTGGGGGTTGCCAATATCTTCCATGCTTCCTTGGTGATTATCTTTTCCATCATATGTATCGTTCAAGGATTGATTGTTGTTTTTGTTGAGGTTCCGTTTTTGTTGAAGATATGTCCATTGACCGATACCTTCACCAACTTTGTCAAGAAATTTGATGATAACTTGCCAAGATGTGGATTCTACTTATTAATGAGTACTATCCAATGGTTGTCGCTCACGCTCCAAGCCACCAGTTTAATTGTTGTTGCCGTGTTCTTCCTTCTTTCCAGTGCCTGTTATGCATTGGCCTTTTTCAAGAACCAAGACTACATGAAATCGTCAATCCAGGTGGGAGGCAACTCCGATTCCCTTGAAGGCCAGGTAGGTGAGCATGTAGTGAGAAACGTGTTATAAGGAGAGAAACTAATACAAGTCAACTAATAAGGGGTAAACAACTCCTACGGTAATGTAGATTATGATTATTTAGGTACGTTTATATGGTAAAAGCATTCATTGGTATATTATTCCAATCTATAAATGTTAACGTTTTTATGTTTCAATTAACGGGCTGTAATTTTGGCACCTTACGTCTATTGTACTTTGCTTCTCACTATGATCAAAACTTGCCGTTCATCGCACACGCATTTTTCATATTCCATCTCACATACAACATATCCTTCTCCATCATGTCTGACGTGCTACCACCGAAGGAGAAGCAGCCTACCGATAGGGATGGGGCTCCTGCCGTGACGTCCTTTTCGTTTGACCAAGTCAACGATGACGCCGACGAGCTTATTGAACTAAGAGGTGAGGGTCGTTATTTTGGGGTCACAGATCCATCGACATCATCCACCATAAATGCCCAACAGTCCTTGGGACCATTATGTGCCAACTGTCATAAGCGTGGACATATCCGGGCCAAGTGTAAAACGGTGGTGTGCCACAAATGTGGGAAAATAGATGACCACTATGAAAACCAGTGTCCAACAACCATGATATGTTCGAGATGTGGTGATAAGGGACATATGGTATCCGATTGTACCAGCAAGACACGTAAAAGACAGTACTGTAGTGAATGTGATACTTTCACACATGGAGAAGAAAACTGTCCCAGCGTTTGGCGGTCATATCTCACCAAACCCGTATCGGGTGATGAACCAGAAAGCCTGGTTTTACCGGTGATATATTGTTATAATTGTGGAGCGCTGGAACATTATGGAGATGAATGTCCAGAGACGAGAACTTCTAGGGTACCCAATTTCGGCAGTGCTTTCAGTGGAAGTAATTTGCCCAAACAGATTCGTCCGCTTTATTTCCATCAAATTAGATCCAGTGGAACCAGAAATAACAAGAGAGATTTCTACGGAGAGGTTAAAAGCGCCTCCTCTTCTGTAAAAGGATACAGAAGTAGTCAGCCCACGAGTAGCGGAAGATTGCCACCCAAAGAACCAGTGAATTTCAAGAAGTATACGAATAGTTACAACGGCGGAGGCGGCGGCAGCGGCTATAGCAATGGAGGTGGGTACAACAACGGAGGTGGATACAATAATGGAGGTGGATACAATAATGGAGGATATAGTAATGGAGGGTATAGTGGAAATGGAGGTGGAAGGAATGGGTCTGGAGGAAACAATTCTCGGAACTTCACCAGTGATAGCAGTAGACCGAACTCCAGAAATACCTACACTAACTTCAACAACATGAGCAGCAACAGCAACAGTCTGAACAAACAGCCTACCAGAAGTGGATACATAAGGAGTGACAACAAGAGAAACAGTCAGCCCACTAGATCGGGGCTTATAGAGAGTTCCAAAAAGAAGAAGTCACGGAACATCAAGCATTTGTATTAGTAAGGCATTATAGGATATGTATAGATAATGGGAGGTAGATATACAGGAGAGTACAAGAAAAGACAGTAGAAGAAAAGGCAGTAGATAAGACTAAAAGAACGAGACAAGTACGAATGGAGCCAAAGAGGAAAACAAAATAGATAAACGGAAAGGCAGGCGGCCAAGCGAAAGCAGACGTCCAGCGAAATTAGGTGTCCCAAACAATGTTTTAATATGTAATAGAACTGGCACAAGGGTATGGCGTAACAAACAGCACTACGCAAAGCTACAAGACACGATAGATGGAATAGATAAAATAGCCAGATGATCATAACCAATAGGAGAGATGGAAAAGATAAGAGACCCGGCAGATATTGTTCAAGACTCCCAATCCGAGTCAACCAGAAACCGTTTCATGTTGCTACCACAGCCCCCACATATAAATATATAAATTCTTATAGTGGGTACTACTACAGATCAAGCTTTATTAATCAGCGAGAACAATTAGATCATCAAGCTGTCTCAGTGTGAGAACCACCAAAGGCTCGTGGAGCCTTTTACTACACAGATACATTGGAGACTTCTTCAAGACCTGGTCAATGAAACTAAACCTCGTCAGCTATGTGTTACGTCATAGCTGACGACGCTACGTAGATCCGCATCTATCCACACATTGGCTTCCGATGTACGGCTCCTGTTTATAGGCTTCCGCAGTGCTACTGTGATTTTCGATCTCCGCTATATATTGGCATTTCCATATTTTCATCCTTCTTGCTTTGGCTTTTCATTTGACATTCCTCTGGCATCCTTAGATCATACATGCCTTACCATTATCCCAACTCGAAGTCAAAGGAGTATACTTCCCTTCGACAGTCCACTACTGACAAATATGGAACCATCTCCACCGTGGTGTTTCTATGCATAATCACCATCATCCCCATCCACAACTACCTCGTGAGCAGGTACCTCCTATACAACAGACTCTACATCCGGAACCTCAACCTCTTGAGCCGGTACAGCGATCGCCTACCTTTGATCACGTTATTGGGCCAGCAATTGGCATATCATTCCAACACCATCCTCCAGATCATCTTTTGGTCATCCATTCTCACCACCTTGTCATTACTTGACATACAGGATGATCTCATCTTCTTGGCCAAACGTCTCGGCAGAATCCCCGCCGTGGCACTTCCGTTCGTGTTGTTTCTTACTTTGAGACCGTCTCCATTGCCCCATACGCTCTATCTAAGCTTATTGCCCATCCATAAATGGTTATCCAGGATCATCATTGTCCAAACCATCATCCATATCGTTCTCTATTGCGGGTATTTCCAAAAGAAAAATACCTGGATGAAGGCAATTAAAACAGAAAACTTGTATGGTTGGGTGGGTATCTTGGGGCTCATAGCGATCATGATCACCTCAATTCTGAAAATTAGAAACACGCATTATCAATGGTTCTTCACTAACCATTACTTTTGGTCTTGGGTAATTGTTGTTTGTCTCCAATTCCATGTCAGACCCTACAACTTCACATACTATACAATGGCAAGTATCGCCATACTCGTGGCACAAATCGCATACCGAGTATATCTCACCAAGGTCTCCGAAGTGAACGAGTTTTCAGTTACCCAAATATCTCCAAACCTTTCCTTGGTGGAATTTCCCAATTATCTTCGGAAAAAGGTGGCAAACCCCGGTGCCCATGTCAGAATTACTAATTACCACAGCTTATTCTTTGTAAGATGGTACAAACAACTCATTCCGAATTATCATCCATACACATTACTGTCTTTGCCAAATGACAGATACCAAAAATTGATCATAAGGAATGGGACCTTCCAGTGGAAAGATGCCCAAAGATATATGATATGTGGTTCGTACGATCCACATTTGTCATTCATTCATAATAAATCGAGCTTTTCCTTCGGATTCAACCCTCCTAATCCCAAGTTCTCCGTTGGAAAATTGTCAGTCGCTGCCAAAAGACTTCTTATAGTTATTGGTGGTTCTGCAATCTCTTTCGCATTACCCATTCTTCGTGTGATGAACTATCATGGTATTCCCGTGAAGATAATATGGGTTGTTAAAGATTACCGGGACATTCTTGTGTTGAACCATTTTGATGGTTATATTCAGGGCGATGACTTTGAGATATTCGTCACTGGTGACGATACTCCAAGTACTTCCGCTTCAAACCTGGAAACCGCCCCCTTGCTTCCAGACAACGTTGAAGCAGAAAATGTCGATATCTCGGTAGAACCAGATTTTGAAGATGAAGGGTGTATCGAGTCGTTGGCATATAATTCCGATTCAAATGATCGTAACGAAGATAGAGTCGATGATGATGATGATGATGACCATGATGAGCATGAACATCTTCTCCGCCAACAAGGGATTGATAGAGTTATCTCTCGTAAATCCAGCATAAATGAGCAATTCTTACCACATAACTCAAACTACATTTGTCAATACAATGACTGTGTGAAAAGACTCAACATTGAAAGAAAAGTCTATAAAGGAAGACCTACCTTAAACTACAAATATTATAATTGGTGTATGAACGAAGGATTCACCCAGTGTTCGGGACCAGCCCATGATGATTCCAATAATTTGGTATGTTGTCGGGATTTGCCTCGCAACAAGGTCAGATTGGAGGATATCAATGCCCAGAAGATTTGGGTTGTTTCGGCCGGGCCTAAAGGATTGGTTCATAACGTCAAGTTATGGGCTAAAGAATACGGGTTGAAGTTCCATGAAGAAGCCTTTTACGTGTGAACTAATATACAATGACATTGTAAGGAGAAGATGTAAACTTTGTAACCAGTAGACTCCGTAGTAGGTAAACTTTGTGGAGTATTGGAAGGTGCCATATTGAGCACACAATCAACATGAGCATCCATCTCCTCGTTGAGTACCGCCAAATCACAATAAGAACCTACCCCTTCCTAATCTCGCTCCCCCCTGAATACCTCATGCATCCCGTTGCAACCGCCGTTATCCAGCACTCTGTAACAACAACCCACTAACCTCGTTATCACCACCCCTAATCACTTCTATGGCTTGCTTCGGCAATTGAAGATCTCTTGATCTCGTCTTCAACTTGGACCTGCTTGGTGATTCTCATCTTAGCGATGTCGGTGGTGAAAATGATACCCACGACGTTCCAAATCACAAAGTACCGGACCTTGTTTGGGGTGGTAAAGAACCTGGCATTGAGGCCATGGTTATGTTTATAGCTCAAATAAACTCCCGAAACAATGGCAATTAGCGATCCCCTAAGCATGCCTGTGAAGCCGGCCTGCCATAGCTGGCCATTGATTTCATTCATTCTGTCCTGTTTCGAATCTGTCATAGTTAAGAACAAGGAGCATCTATCGTGTGAGGAATTTGAGTACTGATCGAAGGTCCTGAAAAATAGTACTGCACCATCTACAACCTTACAATTTTGCACCCTTTTGGGAAACGAAAATATATGGAAAAGGGTTATGTCTTTTTGTATTCTAGGTCCTTCACATCAAGACTCGTCTTCTTCTTTCTCTTTCTTTACTTCTTACACTTTGTTCATAAAAATAGTACACATTATATTATTATCTGTCTAAAATGAGAGATTAGGAAGTACAATTATTGGAACAAATTGATCTTCTGCATTATGTTTCCTCCGCCCCTCATTGGCTTTACGATTCGTAAATTGAGACCAGGTTTGGGTGAAGTTGGAGAAGATTCAAACATACCGGATGTTTCTGATGTTTCACCTTCACCGAAATTTCCAACCGAATGTCTGATAGTATCGATCAAGCTGTTTCTTCTCTTGCTCTCGGCTAAAAACTCCCCAATGGAAAGGTACTCATGGGTGAAATTGAGAATAGAACTATCATTCTCAATCAATGACACACTTCTATTGGGCATGGACCTATCACTGGTGTCTCCAAATGAATCTTTATTTGATCTCTTTGACTCAACCAATGAGATCCTTTTTAAATTCATTTTGGACTTTTCCCCTCTACTCATATTTAGCTTGTTTGTCTTTCCTTTGATCTCATTGCTGACATTGCTATTGGGAAAGTAATCTTGCCCTTCAATATCTTCAATATCTTCAAGATTGCATTCTGGAAGCGCGGCATCATCCGTATCATTAATAATAGCCTTGGTAATTTCAACGTTGGTCACTGGGGATCTTATCAGTACATGGGTTTTAGACTTGATAGATTCTGACTCAACAGTATGAAACTCCTCGGCTTCGCCTTTTGGGGTATTGAATATTTTGTTTTCTACAATAGTATCCATATTAATTCTACTGGATACTTCTTGTGGTAAGGATTTTTCTTCAGAATTTTTCGAGTTTTTGGAGTCCATGGTTGACAGTGAAGAGGTGGAGCTTCTATTATCTGGGACCACAATTGACTTTCTATTGTTGGTCGTTTTGGGTATATCAGATTCAAATACCCCTAATGATGAAAGTATTTCAGACGTTGATGGTTTTGCTTCGGGGCTTTTCTTTTGCTCTTGAGAAAAGCTTTTGCTATTGATACTGTCATTGCTATTTTCATGTATACTTCTTTGGGCACCAGCAGAAGTTAATTTTTCCATGGTGGTTTGATCTTGGTCCCTGACGAAATAATGATTTTCTCTACTACGAGCACTCTTTTGATCGTCATGCAACGACTTCTGATCCATATCAATAAATGTATCTCTTGTTTTATTGTCCAAATAAAACATACTATCTCTAGCCTTACTGTCAACTGAATATAAACTTTCGCGAAGTATACTTTCTCTGGCCTGTGACATCATTTCCTCTTGCTTTTCTTTATTCAAATTTTCTAATTTGTGTTGAATGTCACCTAACTTGTTACGGAACCCCAAAGTTTCTCTTGAAATTAAAAGCTGTTGTTCCTTCAATGAGCCCTTCAATTTATTAATTTTGTAGTCACGACTTTCAATGATTTTTTCTGTAATCAATAAATGCTTTCTTAAATTAAGATTGATAGCCTCCACGTCATTAAGTTTGTTATTCAATTTATAAAGTGAATTTTCGAGAATAAATAATTTCGATTCTTCAGTGTGACTGCTTTTAAGATTGTTCATCTTCATACTAAGAATTTGATTCTCCAATTCCCCAATCTTCAGATCTCTTCTATCGATTTCGTCAGTCATTTGAAATTGTGATTTCGTTTGTATTAATGGCGAAATAGATGCTGATGTTTGAATGTTAGAGTTACTAGTTGGCACCGGCAACCTGGATTGAAAATCTTTCGTGGGAGTTCTTGGTGAAAACAGGGAATTTCTCACGCTAGTTGGAATGCTAGAAGCTGGAATAGCAGACAAGGATGACGTAGAGCGATGCAGACGAAGGGTCTTTTCTGTTGGTTGTTGAGTTGGCTGTGGTCCTTGTCTCTCTCCGTTTCTCCACAAATTTAGTTCCATCTCTAATTGTTTTATATATAATTGATTGTTTTCATTCACCTTTTCCATCTGGGATAGTTTCAGTCTTAACGTACCAGCACTTAATTCTGTATTCATATGAGCAGCATTCTTGATGTTTTTAGCACGATTACCAAATCTAAGTGTGGATAACGTTTCCGCCTCATTCATAGAAGAAGGTGAACAATTGATAATAAGAGAAGTTCTCGAATTTCCCCCTAATGATTCTTGTAAAATTCTGGTCAATTTCGAATCTCTATATGGAACATGTGTAGATTTCCCATCTGTTAATGCGTTGATAACATTTCCTAATGAAGATAAAGAACTGTTGATTTTCTTTGCTTCTTCTAAAGTTTGACCCAGAGCACCAGTTTTATCTACCTTTTCCGATCCTGCCAAGTCAACCAAAAACAAATGACTTCTTTTCATCATTCCTGAAGAGATATGTTTTTGAGTCAATTTGATCTGAAATATAGCGTGTGATCTAGACGATTCTAAATTCATATTAGTTGAGACTGATGCTCTTACCTTTAGCCCCTCCACTAAAATTTGATTTAATTCTTCAGATGAAGATACAAATGCTTGAGACAATCCTCTGACATAAATCCCATTAGTTTTATCTGAATGAATTGAAAATTTTTGCTCCGGATAATTACTGCTATTATTGGAAAAGTCGATTAAATCTTTGATTTGTTCCATATGGATTTCCATATAGGATATACCAACCGTGTATTCTATGTCGGTAGATCCCTCATGGATTCTTGTGAAAATCTCTTGGGATATTCTAGGTATTACACCTCTTTCCATATCATCTTGAATAGAACTTCCCATCATTGTATATGATTTACCTGACCCAGTTTGACCATATGCAAGAATAGTTCCATTGTAACCATTGAGTAAATCATCCACTGTTTGACCAATAGAAAATTTATAAATATCTAGTTGTGAAGCTTCAGGGGCGAACACTCTATCAAAAGTGTATCTGTGGTTCCCATCTTTGGCATCAACTGATACCGAATATTCATCTGGGAAAGATACAATGGAAACACCCTTATTCCTTTCGGATTCATCTTCGGGTCTGAATCTACAAATGACATTGATGTTATTATTGTTGTTGTTGCTGTTGTTGCTGCTGTTGCTGTTTGCAAGAGGGGTATTTGAGGTAGTGATATTAGAAACCTTGGGGGTGCTTGTATTTGGATTGGATACATTAGGACTTGTGGGGATCATGGAAACATTTGGGTTTACGGTAGTCGGAATCAAACCATTCAGATTGGACGGAAGTCTCGAGTTGTTGGTCAACATGTTTTGATCGGCATCGGGGGAGGGATTGAAGGGAGATATTAGTCTAACCTTGTTGATTTCATTGGAGGAATCTTCATTATCAAACAGGGTATCATTCATCGAAGTGTCTTCGAATTGTCGTTGTTTGCTGAAACAGGGACTAGATATTGAATCTGTCATTTCGAAGCCAAAAGGGGGTGACCGGTACCTGAGTAGTTATGTAGATAGTGTGTAATTTGGTTGACAAAACTCACTGCAGCACAGAGAAGCTTGGAATTATCAAGTGATACAATTTCAATGAATCAAAAATTTAACGTCAATTATAAACACACCTTTCACAAATAAAAACACCGTTAGCAAATTATGTGTCTTTCAAAAGTTGGTCTTCAAGTTTGACGGCAATAAAAATCTGTATCAGAATGGAATGTTTCTTCTGGGTTGAAATAATCGAAAGCGGATAAGTTCCATTGCTAAGCACGCGAATAACAATCTGGCATGGAACCCTAAGTTGTTGTCATGTCATTAATTAGACGATTAGGTGGTAAAAAACTTTCAAGTGATTATTTGTGATAACAATGACACAAAGCCAGTATGGGGACCTCAAGGCGCGACTGGCCACGCTGGGGGGGAACTATACACACACACATATGTACGCTATATGTACGCCATATGTAGGCTAAATGTACACGAAATGTGCACCATACAATATACTCTATACAGTCTGACTTGTGGCAGGTATGTTACCCGGAAGATTTGAAACAGCATCGGCAGGTGACTTGATTTGGGCGGAACCGCACCCTCATGCGAATGCGGACATTTGGTGGTCGCCGTTGGTGTCTGGCCCGAGTCATCCATAGATCGATGGCAAGGTCCGAGTCAAGTTTCGGAGCTTTTTGACAACTGATTATCGGAGTCACTATCTATGATAACAGTATATCGATACGATCGGAGATCTTTCATTGCAAAGATGTGTTCCTAGTACAATAGGATATAACAATATGGAAAATTCGGTAACCAGGAAGATCGAAACAAGTGGCTAAGTGGCCAGCAAAAAATTTAATTACATGTGGGCATTCAACCAAATCCTCCTGATTTCTTGAAAATTTGTATAAATCACGTGCGCTTGGTACTTAGGCACCCCGAATATCTTATTTCCGGGGGCAATAATTCACTATTACTCATAGAAAATTTTCCATGATTCAATAAATATCAATCTTAATCATAACATTTTCTTTCAATTCGATAATCCGACAAGCATAATGTCATCTCCTCAAGAAATTTCCAAAACCTTCAAGCAAGCCATGAACCTTTCAAGTTCACCAAATGCGGTTTCCACCTCGCCAACTCAATCATTCTTGAGTCAATATACCCCAACTAGTGCTAAGAATACCAAAACTCTTAAACCATTTTCAACTGGTGATATCAAGATTTTGTTATTAGAAAATGTTAACCAGACTGCAATTAACATCTTCCAAAACCAAGGTTACCAAGTCGAATTTTACAAGTCCTCATTACCTGAAGATGAATTGATCGAAAAGATCAAAGATGTTCATGCTATCGGTATCAGATCCAAGACCAAATTGACTGACAAAGTGTTACAACATGCCAGAAACTTGGTTGTTATTGGATGTTTCTGTATTGGTACCAACCAAGTTGATTTGGAATTTGCTGCCAAATCCGGTATTGCTGTTTTCAACTCCCCATTCTCCAACTCTAGATCAGTGGCTGAATTGGTCATTGCTGAAGTCATCACTTTGGCCAGACAATTAGGTGATCGTTCAATTGAATTACATACTGGTACCTGGAACAAGGTCAGTGCCAAATGTTGGGAAATTAGAGGTAAGACCTTGGGAATCATTGGTTACGGTCATATTGGTGCTCAATTGTCTGTTTTGGCCGAAGCCATGGGTATGAATGTTATCTACCATGATGTTCAAATGATCATGGCCTTAGGTAACTCTAAACAAGTTGATACTTTAGATGAATTGTTGTCCAAATCCGACTTCGTTTCTTGTCATGTTCCAGCCACTGCTGAAACCAAGAACTTATTGAGTTCTCCTCAATTCGCTGCCATGAAAGATGGTTCCTATATTATCAATGCCTCCAGAGGTACTGTTGTTGACATCCCAGCCTTGGTGCAAGCCATGAAGGCTGGTAAAATTGCCGGTGCTGCTTTGGATGTGTACCCACATGAACCAGCCAAGAACGGTGAAAACTTGTTTGTTGATTCTTTGAACGATTGGGCTTCTGAATTATGTTCTTTAAGAAACGTGATTTTATCCCCACATATTGGTGGTTCTACTGAAGAAGCTCAATCTGCCATTGGTGTTGAAGTTGGTGCTGCTTTGACCAAATACATTAATGAAGGTACCACTGCTGGTGCCGTCAACTTCCCAGAAGTTACCTTGAGAGGATTAGACTTGGACCAACAAAACAGTGTCAGAGTTTTATACATCCATCAAAATGTCCCTGGTGTCTTGAAGACCGTCAACAACATTTTATCAAACCACAATATTGAAAAACAATTCACCGACTCCAGAGGTGATGTTGCTTACTTGATGGCCGATATTTCGGAAGTCGACTTGAATGATATCAAGTCCTTATACGAACAATTAGAACAAACTCCTTACAAAATCGCCACTCGTTTGTTATATTAATCCGGGACAAGATCCTGGAAGAAGAACACTCTTTGCTTCTTGTAACTCTTATTAATTAATGTACAAAATTTTAGATCGACCACAACGACAAGCCAGCCTTGCGTACATGTAGTTATTTGAAAGGTAGAAATGAACTGAGATTACAAGGGAAGTACGTAGTATATATATAGAATAGAAGAATGGTAAGCTGATGCTTGTATCACTACTAGTTCCGTTTTAGCGCTGCTTAGGTGTGGTTATATAATCACATACTGGGGCGCGCGGGCCGGGTAACCCCTTTTGGTCGTTGAGGAATTTTGGTGGCAATACCATTACTACAAACAGACACACACGCAATACACTTTGAGAACGACTTACCATCATTCAATTAACCACCAAGTCTATCCAAGTTCAGCTGTTCACTACGTAACATACTCCGCTTGGTTATTCTTAATACGTACCCTATCCCCTCGAAGCTTACAAATTATTCAAGTGAATATGGCATTAGTTTCTGCAGCACCATACTTGGCTCTATTGAGTGAAGAAGATCTGAGCTTGAAGTCATATGCATTAACCTCCTTAAACGATGTTGTGGATCAATTATGGGCTGAAATCGCCAACAACATGACCGACTTGGAAGAATTGTACGAAGATGAATCCTTCGAAAAGCGGTATTTGGCAGCTCTTATCATCTCGAAAGTATACTATAACTTGGGTGATTTTGATGCTTCGGTTAAGTATTCTCTTTACGCAGGTGATGAGTTCGATATCGAAGAAAGATCACAATATATCGAGACAATTGTTTCCCAGTGTATCAATCTTTACAGTTCCTTATCTCAAAAGAAGTATGTTGACAACTCAGTGGAAATCGATACTCGTTTGTCGGGTATTTTCGAGAGAATGTTGGAAAAATGTATTAAATCGAATGAATTGAAGTTGGCAATTGGTATTTCCTTGGAAAGTTACAGATTGGACATCGTCAAGTCTCTCTTGGAACAACAAGTTAAATCAAATGAAGAGATCACCTTGAACTTGATAAACTACGTCTTGGTCTGTACCAATTCGGTAATCGATAATATTACATTCAGAACAAATGTATTGAACTCCTTGATCTCCTTACTTTTGTCATTATCCAAAAATCAAGATTTCTTTACCATATTTAAGATCATCGTTCAATTAAATGATGCTACTTTGGCAACGGGTGTCTTCAAAAACTTGCTTGGAAAAGGCGAAGAATTGATCGCTTTCCAGGGAGCTTTCGATTTAGTAAGCACAGCTTCTCAAGAATTATTAGACAAAGTAGTCGATCAATTGAATCAAGATGAATCTATCGATCCAACTGAAATCGCCACTAAGAAATTATTAAGTATTTTATCCGGTGTTCCAACTTGTGACTTAGATATTACCTTCTTGTATAAGAACAACAATACTGATATCACTATCTTAAATAAGACAAAGAACTTATTGGAAGGCAGATCATCAGTATTCCACTCTGCTGTTACATTCGCAAATGCTTTCATGCATGCTGGTACCACTGACGATTCCTTCTTTAGAAAGAATTTAGAATGGTTGGGAAGAGCAACGAACTGGTCGAAATTCTCCGCCACTGCTGCTTTGGGTGTTATACATAAGGGTAACTTGTCTCAAGGTCGTAACATCTTGAAGCCATACTTACCTGGTTCTTCGGGTGCAGCCCACACTAAAGGTGGTTCATTATTCGCCCTTGGTTTGATTTATGCTGGACACGGAAGAGAAATCATTGACTACTTAAAACTGTTCATCGATGAAAATGGTAACTCTGCTGGAAACAATGAAACTGAAGTGATATTACATGGTGCAGCTCTTGGTGCTGGTGTAGCGGGAATGGCATCCAGTAGTGAAAGTCTTTATGAATCCTTGAAAGTTGTATTATACTCTGATTCTGCTGTATGTGGTCAAGCAGCAGGTTTGGCTATGGGTTTAGTAATGTTGGGATCTGGAAATGAATCTGCTATGAATGACATGCTTACTTATGCCCAAGAAACTCAACACGAAAACATTATTCGTGGATTGGCAATTGGTATTGCATTATTGAACTACGGGCTTGGAGAAAGGGCTGATTCCATTATTGATAATATGATGAAGCAAGAGAGCTCTATTTTGAGATATGGTGGTGCTTTCACCATTGCTTTAGCATATGCTGGAACTGGTAACAATGGTGCAATCAAAAAGTTATTACATTACGCCGTCTCAGATCCATCTGATGACGTTAGAAGAGCCTCAGTCTTAGGTTTGGGATTCTTGCTTATCCGTTCTTATACCGCTGCTCCACAGATTGTGGAATTATTGGCACAATCTCATAATCCTCATGTTCGTTATGGTACCACCATGGCTTTGGGTATTTCTTGTGCTGGTAGATGTTTACCTGCAGCAATTGAAGTCTTGGAGCCATTAACTAAAGATCCTGTTGATTTCGTCAGACAAGGTGCCTTGATGGCCAGTGCTATGATATTAATTCAACAAAATGAAACTTCGTATCCAAAGGTTCAAGATTTTACCAAGCAATATGCTGATACTATCAAGAATAAGCATGAAGATGCATTAGCCAAATTCGGTGCAACATTAGCTCAAGGTATTATTGATGCTGGTGGACGGAATGTTACTATTAATTTGGAAAATACCCAAACTAACACTTTGAACATCAAGGCAATTGTTGGTTTGACTGTTTTTGCCCAATCGTGGTACTGGTTCCCGCATGCACACTTTTTATCGTTGTCATTTGCCCCAACATCAATCATTGGTATAAAAGGAGATTTGAAGGCACCTCAATTTGAGCTTAATTGTCACACCAGGGCCGAAATATTCCAATATCCACCAAAAGTTGAAGAAGCAAAAGAAAAACTACCAGATAAAATGGCCACTGCCGTGTTATCGACCACCAACAGAGCTAAGACCAGAGCTAAGAAGAAGCAAATCAAGAAGGAAGAAGCCGAACACAAGGAAGATAAGATGGAGGTAGATGAAGAAGTTAAGTCCGAAGCAAAGAAGGCTGATGCAGCTCCAGAAACTAAAGAAACCAAAGAAGACGAAGGTAAGGAAGTGAATAAGAATGAGCCCGCTGTGATCCGTTATGTAAAGACACCATACAAGATCAACAACATGTCCAGAGTGTTACCAGCACAATCCAACTATATTTCCTTTAACAAGGATGATAGATTTGTGCCAGTGAGAAGATTCAGAGGAAACGGGGGTATAATTGTGTTGGAAGACACCAAGCCAGAAGAAAAAATCGAGGTGATCAAGACTGTCAGACAATTGAACACCACTGAGGCACCAATTCCCGAACCATTCACATTAAGTGCAGAAGATTTAGAAGATGACGATGAAGAATAATTCTCGATAGAATGGATAGGTCATAAGGAGGGTTAAAAAGTAGATGAAAATATATACATATATAAAAAAAATTAAAGACACAAGTAAAGTAGAAGGAAAAAGTAGTAGAGGATGCAACAAGGGCAGGATGCAAAAAAAAGTTGAGCTCGGAAAAAAAAGAAACAGAGTGCACATAGATAAGAGGAAGACTAAGCCACTGAAATGAAAGGCATTAGTTTGAGGGTGCTTATACCTACAGCAGTAAGCTCATTACATGGAACCTGCAAAGCCAACGTACCTACCCAATCAACAGAGTCAAAGTGTCAAGTCTCCCGCTAACACCTACATTCCGACATGGAATTACTCCTTTCGATAATGCCTCAAATTGATGGGTAAGATTCCCCATTTAGGACTTGCATAGTTCGCGTGTGTTAGACAATTGGTCTTTTGTGGCGATAAATGGAAGTTCCGGTTTAAGATGGCACTCACGCATATTATCGAAAATATATTGCAAGTAGTCTCTGGATAGATTTCTTGGCCCGTTTGAATTGTTTTCTGTCTTCTCTCTTCTTTTCACAATCTGCAACCGATTTGTCTTCATGAACAATTCAAGTGAGAGATTAATATATCTGGCCAACTCCGCAAACCAGGTCCAGTTCGATACTGAGGGTATCCGTATAGTTGAACAAGAGCTATCTTTTGAGGAGGAACGGCCAAGTCACTATTGCTTCAATACTTCAACCCCACTCGGAGAGGATCCTGATCTCATTCCCTTCACGCATGTGTTGAACTGTACCGTAGATCTGGATTCAGATTTCCTGAACCGACAGTTCGAATTGACCTATGTTCAATCCACAAAGGGCACGGTTGTACCAAGAATGATGACAGTCCTGTTTGTTGATATCAATCCGAGCTTGGTGTCCGGTGAAGAGGTGGTGAATAGAATCATGTCTAAGGCTTATAAGTACGGCTCAAAGCATCAATCGATTCTTGTCTTGGTCAATCCTTATGGTGGAAAGGGTCAGGCTTTGTCCATTTGCAAAACTCAAATCTTGCCTATCTTAAGAGCAGCGGATATCCATGTCACTTATCAAGAAACTGAGTATAATGGTCATGCTACTGAACTAGCTAAACAAGTGGATATCGAAAAATATGACGTTATAGCATGCTGTTCTGGTGATGGGATACCACATGAAGTAATTAATGGCTTCTATCAAAGACCTGACCATGGCATGTCTGCTTTCAATAAAATAACTGTAACCCAATTGCCTTGTGGTTCGGGTAATGCTTTCTGCTTGAGTACCTTTGGAACCCTGGACGCATCCACTGCTACAGTTAGTATGTTAAAAGCCAAAAAATCAAAATTGGATTTGATGGCATGTACCCAAAGGGAAGGAGAATCCGAAACTACTAAATTGTCCTTCTTAAGTCAATGTTATGGATCAGTGGCTGACGCTGATATAGGAACTGAACATTTAAGATGGCTAGGCTCTTTACGTTTTGAAATTGGTGTAATGGGTAAGGTTTTCTCTAAGACCAAGTATCCCTGTGACTTATACGTTGATTACATAACTTCCACTGAAACTGAATTAAATAACTTTTATGAAAAGCATCTCGGAAAAGATCTGAGTGAACCCATAGTGACAGAAGACAGATTACAATTATCCGGTCGCTCATTATTTGAGGATCCACCAAGCGAATGGACTAAAATTCCTGAGTTTCAATCTTCCAAGATATCGGTGGTATATGTCGGTAAATTGCCATATGTTTCTGAAGGTGTACAGTTCTTTCCTGCGGCTCTTCCAAACGATGGTGCTATGGACTTGATTCTTATGGATACTTCCTTAACTATTTTGGAAAGCATCCATGTTCTTACAAGTACCGATAATGGTACCCATGCTACTTTTGATAAGGTACATTATGCTAAAATAAAAGCATACAGGTTGATACCGAGGATACATCCAAATAAGCATTACCTCTCTGTGGATGGTGAGAGCTTCCCATTCGAGCCTATTCAAGTAGAAGTTTTGCCTGGTATTTTAACCGCACTACTACCTGATGGAACCTTTGTAGACACTGCATTTTCAAGAAATGTTAAAGAGAATAGAGAACCAAACTTTCCTGAATGAGGAGCTAGATAGAAGTTGAGCCTCAGGACTCGTACGCTTGGAAACTTGGTTCATCCTTCAACTTTGGAACCAACAGCAGAAATTTCTTTTCCATGCAATGGGTCAATCTCTGTAACATCATTGTATAATTTTCATTTCTTCTATTAATTTCACTCTCCAACATCTCTTCGTTGGATTTGAACTGTGTGATAAGATCCTGGATAGATCTTGTCAAGAAACTGGTAATCTTCTGAATTAATGCCATATCTTCCTTGCTAAACGATTGCTTTTTATAGAATATACGAGTCACTTCACTGAAATAGCTAATAGACTCCTCATATAGAACAGGCTTTAAACAGTCGAATGCTCTAACTAGAAAACCCCTATACATGTCGAGTATGATTTTATGTGATACTTCAAGTTGATTTTTCTTGTCGGTATTCATAGGGTTTTCTTTTGGGTGCAAATTTGATTTCTGTAATGATTCCATGACCTTAGAGACCTCAGAATAATACCTGTTTCTGGTCTCCGATTCTCGTGTTAGTCTATCAAATTTATCGAGCACTTCGTTGAGCTCGTGGCGCAACATGTTGGATTCCTCAGTTATTTGACTTTTACTTTCGTGATGATGATTTTTCAATCTCTCTATATTTTGTTTGGAGTATTCCAATTCGGCAAGTAGTTGGTCCCTCTCGGCTTCTTTCACATTTAGCAAAGTATCCATTTCACTCGTCATAGATGTTACATTCTTACTAAACTCTTCAATTTTTTCTTCTTTTTGGTTTATTGTGACTAGCAAATCGTCAACAAGTATTTCCTTCTGGAAAATAGTTTTTTGATTCTCATCAATCTCTTCCTTCAATTTCAAAATCGTTTGAACATTTTGTTCCTTTGTTCTAGTTTCATTTTCAACATTCATAGTTAAAATCATTGCATTATATCTCTCATCTTGCTCTTCTGATTTTATTTGAAGTTGTAAAATAGTATCTTCAAGTTTTCCTTTTTCCTCAATAGTATACTCTAGCCCATTTTTCAATTGGTCGACCATTTTCATGGTCTCATTTATTGTATTTTGATATTCTTCTCCGTATATTTGGGTAGTGGAGTTCATTTCTTCCTTGAGTCTTTCCATCTCAAGTTTCATCTTGCTTCGGTCTTGCAAAACTGTCCCCAATGCTGAAGATAAATCATTCTTCTCATTTGGTATGATATCGTATTCGTTGCAGAGTTGAATCAAGTTCTTCTTATCTTCCGACCAAAGCTTGCTCATTCTCAATTCTAATTGCAATCTTTCGGATGTTTCTCTTATTCTCAATTCAAATTCTTTAATCTTTAATAAATTATTTTCATTTTGGTCTATCAATATAGAATTTCTCTGAGTTAAAGAAGATATTAACTCGTTTTTTTGAGTAAGACGACTATCGTTCTTTCTCTTATCCTTCTCTAAAGTTTCCAAAACCTTCGAATTATCTTTTTTTTCCTGTAATATGTTGTCAATAAATACCACTATCCTCTTCGAAAACTGAGTTATGGAAGAAACATTATCAAGCTTAGTACTTGGATTCCCTAAACTCTTGGACAAGGACTTCATGACTTTAACTAACTCATCATTCTCACTTCGAGATATTATAACTCGATCATTGGACCCAATGTTAAAGGGCTTTTGCAGTTCACTAGCAATATTCTCTTGCTCTGCTACACCAACTGTGTTCATTCTATATAGAATTGTTTCGGAATTTGGACTCTCATTTTGCACCCAAAAATCTTTTTCGGCTCGATCATGGAATTTTGCTGATTCACTGGGAGCAGAATTTCCAAACACCTTGTAATCAATAGCTGACTTGAAAGTTACATTAGAGGTGTGTATCATTTCACTATAATTTGACGAACCTTCGTCATCAACAATTGACTCTTCAGCTCCCACAAGCTCTTGTGGTAGAGATGACCGGTTTGCCACCAGAATGTTTAGTTTCTGCCTATCGGTAAAAATCTCCTTGTAATCACCTGTTTCTTCAAGATTGCTTTCTTTGATTGTTTGATTGTTGTATTCGTCATTTTTCTGTTCAAACCCAGCGAATGGTTCGAATAACTGTAAGGATTGAGATTTTTGCATATTAGCATCTACCTTCAAAGTCGAAATTTTGTTCTCTACATCCTCTACATTTGGGTCTTTTACTTTCCTGGCATTCTCGGTCTCGTCACCTTTCGGTGATATGATCTCCAGTTGTCCATTTTCCAATACCAAACTAAACTGAACCGATCGTTTTTTCTTGGTCGTAGTGAAACTCGGTTTCCTGTCCAAATTGAAAGACATGCTTTTGCTCCTTCTCAACTGAGGAGACGAAAATGGATCAATACTGATATCAGAATCATTATGACCATTGCATTCCTTTTCATATGAATCAACACAGATAGGAGACACAAACGATTGGCTCCGGTTTAGCTTAGGAATTTGAGACGGTGTCACGATTTCAGAACTAGCACTAATACTAGAAGTCGAAGACATATTATCAAGTAATTCTGCTTCTACTTTAGGCAAGTTCTTGCTTAATCTAGGGAAGATGGTACGGAACATGGTGATTGACGCTGGAAGAGTAAATAGTGGTTAGCTGCAAAATTATGATATTTCGCACCACAAATGTAAAAGTTTTGGAACATGTACTAATTAATCTACTGCACTAACAAGTGCAGATCTAATACCAAAGGCTGAAGTTTACAGGTCATTATATCGCTATAGCTAAAATCAAAAGTATAAACAATACCACTGCAAGTATCCCGATACACCAATCGCTTGCCTTTTCCTTATTACGTTCGATGATCAAATTGACTCTCTTCATTCCTCTCAGTAGCTTGTTGTCCATATTGTCTAAATCGTTGTCTAAATTATCCAACATAAACCCCTGTTCTTCCAACTCGTTGCCCATCAATGATGCCTGTTGATTCAAATTACGCATTGTCTCGTGGATACCGTCCAACTGGTTATCTTGCTGCAGGACGAGTTCTTGTTGTTGGAATTGGGTATATTGTTCATTGAATGGGTTCTCTGGGGTACCTGAATCGTCCTGACTTATTCTATTAGACATGGTTGTGACTTCTCTATTTTTTTGGGACTTTCCGGCCCCCGAACTAGTGCCATCCCACTTTTGTTTTATGCTTTTCACATTGCTTCTTAATTGTTGCATGATGTCTTGTCTTTCAGTGATATCCTCATTACTCAATAAGAACTTGTCAGGCAGCAGTTCACTCATCGCCAATGCCTGTTCCAAATCCTTCTGGATCTCAAGCAACTCTTGATAGTTGTTGTTGAAGTCATTGGTGGTGTCTGGGGTTTTGGGTTTCTTCAAGATTTCTTCTAGATCATGAATGGTTGACCAGGCGTCATCCTCAACTTCATTGAAAGGATCCATGAGAGTATGCAAAATGAAATACTATGTTGTTTTGGGGAGAAAGGTAATTTTCTAGGTATTCGGGCCAAGACTTGGATGGAGGTGAATCAAAGAATACGACGTTTTTATCTGGGCCAATCGATCAACAATCACACAGGTATGTTAAGCACACATTGACTCCTCTCATTTTTGAAGTGAATTTTGTGTTAGTCTCGAGTGTCCTGCATTCAATTCACAATGATCTCCCATATCAACTCTTGACACTTACCATCAAGAATGAACCTTGACCTGATAATGGATGTGAAACGAGATGTACCCGAGTCTGCCGAAGACTCTGGTTCTAAAAGAGTCAAGGTGGAAGAAGAAATCCCTCAAGGACCCCCTGTGCATGAGGTTGTGGGAGGTTCCTCTGTTCGTCAATACTTGAATAAACATATGTCACAACACTTGTTGGAAGGATTACAGGAGGTGGCCAAATCCAAGCCCGACGACCCTTTGACATATCTTGGAGAGTTTTTGATTAAAAGAGCCAAAGAAATAAAGGAATAAACAGAAACAATCAGAAAATCGTGGTTAAATTTAGAATCAAATAAGAATCGAGTACAGATGACCAATTTGAACCAATGAAATGCTCAAAATGACGAGAAAGTGAAACAAAATAGAGGTCCATATCAAATGCATGACACATACCTATCATAGCTGTAGAGTGCCGTACCTATACTTGCTTATAGTATTGGTATCATTGCATCGATAGCACACTAAAGTACTGAAGGCCCAAAAGTTAGAGCTGGAAATTATCGAAATTTTCCAGTCAATTAAAGAATGGTTCTGTTTGAATCCCATTAATGTAATATATATATATATTTATATTAAGTTTGTATCTTGTGTATATGAATGTACCATAGCAGAAAGCAATAACATCGTATGAAACTAGCAAGTAAACGAACTTTTAGCCCTTTGGGAGAGCTATATGCACGCCACAAAAATTGCCTTCAAAGTATCCTAAATAAACATCATTTATTGAATCGTTACGCCGTTCTAATAGTGAATCCTTGAAATGACTAATCAAAACGTTTTGCGGCCATACTATGACCACGACACCTTTAATGCAGGGTATTCTGTGATATACAGACCTGGCATAGGACTTGTTGATACAGAGACCAACAAGCGAATCTCCGCATCAATTATGAACTCGACTATCAAGAATTCAGGACCCGGTAGAGGTATAGGAATCCATGGAAGAGCCGACAAACTAGGTAATAACCTAGGCTCGGTATCTGCAAATGGTGATAAAAACTATGTTTACGATCTAGAATTCCATGAGTATTTTGACAGCAATAACTTATCAGAACTTTTTAAGAATTTGATATGGAACTTCTTAAAGAATTATTGTAAGGTATTAACAAGTCAGCCTTTGGAAATAGTCAGATTGGTTCTACAGGTTGGGACATTTGATTTCAAGAACGCTAAGAAGGAGAAACCTAAAAAGAAATTATCAAGTTCAAGACGATTATTGAGTGAATCGGTTTTATCAAGTGATTCTGCTGGATTAGAAATTGAAGATCTAATCAATGATGAAGACTATGCTAATGATGATGAAAGTAGCTCGTCAGAGAACGAAATCAATTATTTCCAACCCAGTAACGAAGTCAACGAATGGTCTGAAACCATATCTCCAATCACCGACACTCCTACAAAGGTGACACCAAAGAAGAAACTGTCAAAGAAGCAGATCAACAAGAAGATACAACCCGCATCGATGCATACGTTAGATGTTTTGTCTGGTTTAATGAGTAAAGAAGGACCATTGGCATTGTTTAGGGGTATTAATGCATCTTTTATCCATCAAACATTGTCACATACTATAGAAGCATGGATTACTGGATTTATATCACCATTTTTGGGGATTCCAGATCCGTTCTTTTTGGATTTGACTCATCTGAATGATCCGTTTAAGTCGTTGTGGTTATCTGTTGCTGCATGTGTATTGACAGGATTGGTATTGATGCCGTTAGATTTAATCAAAGTCAAGCTTATGATCACTCATTTCACCAGTAGCAGCACCAGATCAGTACGTGAATCGATAAGAAACTACCCATTGCAATTATTAGTTAGTCCTCCACCGAGTATTTTCATGTTGACCACTTTACATCAATTTTCCGTTAGTATATTCAGAAAGACTGCTCCGTACGTATTGTTCATCAAGTTCAATATTGATTCGTACAACTCACCAAATGTATATACATTTGTCAACTTGATGTCTCTTTTATTAGAATTCTTCATCAAGTTACCAGTTGAAAATCTCTTAAGAAAGGAACAAGTTAAGTATTTGTTAAAGAAGAAGAGTGCTGGAGAAGATGAGGAAAAAGTGGTTAGCTTGACTGAAGATGACTTGGTTGTGGAAATAGATAGAGTACAAGAGAATGATTATGAGAGTACATTGGAGTGGATACGGAGATTGGGCCTTTTCAACGGATGGAAAGTCGGAGTACTAAACGTAATTGGGTTTTGGGGATATAATATTTTCAAAGATAATGGCGCAGAGTTGAAGCAAGAACGATTATAGTAACGCGACGATGGAAGTGAAACGCGATGTTGATGGGCTGTAAGAAACCAACGGGTAGTCTGATGCTGCGGTTACGAAACTGGACGAACCATAACCTTTTTTAGAATGGTAATTATTATGGAGATACATGAACCTAAGAATAGCAACACGCGTGCGTAAACACATCTTAATTAATAATACCCCGGATGCTTAGTTGAGGTTGGGGTATGGTGAAATATAACTCTCTAAAAAAGTTTTTGATTTGAGTGTCAACAGTTCAATTGGCTTTATCATGTTTATGACATTCCTGGCGTTTATAAATACAATGTCCAACCCCAAGGGTTTTGTAACAATCAAGATCATGTCAAAAGCAATATCAACAATACTAGAATGAAATGCAGGCGAATTTTTTACGAGAGAGATACACGGAAAAAACAGTAGACGGAAGGAAAATAATGCGTTGCGGGAGGAGTTAATGTTATGATCAGGCTTTGTTACGCAGTGTGAGTGTGTGTGTGTGTATGTGGGTGTGGTGTATTTTTCGCGAAGGGGAGCTGAGTAGAAAGGAATTCGGGGTAAGTCAATATAAGGTTTGTCCCTTTTCGGGGTAGAGGTATTCGATGGGGAGGCTTGAATCCATTCTAGCCTATTTAGCTGCCGATGTACATGTATATAGAAAAGAAGAAAGAAATAATTTTGGAACACCAACTCTGTGTAGTGGACGAAAATCAGGTTTTTCTAATCTACAACGTTTTGCATCTAAAATTGATCGTCAACTTTCTAACTTGTCAATGAATTTCACATGAATTTATGTTAGTTATTCGGTAGTCAATCAGGAGAATTGAGGCGGGAAGGTAGAATGAATTGATCTAGACCCTACTGGATGCAGGTATCGGTTAACTAAACTAACATATGGATATGAGCCCCTCTTTAAGTTTTTCTAATTACGGCATAGTTATTGCTACTAACAATTTACGCCTTTTGATTCCTAGGCATGCTTTTTGTACAGAGCATTCTACCGAAAAAATACTATAATCGTATTATAAGCTTTGATAAAAATAGCATCGTATATATAGGCAGGCATGTTTGTCCTGTGCTCAAATCCACCGCCCTCCATCCTCATCTTCATCATTATCTTGTTTCGAGCCGATATTGTAATTTGTTCTGGGTCATTCAGTTCAAGCGTATTACAACCTACACCCCGAATTCATGAGTAACAGCCATCTATCTGTTTACTATGAAATGCTCCATTCGACCTTTCGAACGAAGTACTTGAATAAATCGTTAAGAAAACTTCTCTTTTTGGTGACTCCATGTATCTTATTCCTATTTATGGTATTCTATACCTCATCAAGTTCGCCCACTGCTTTAAGTTCTTCCTTAGCTATTAGCCTATCCGATTTCCAGTTCACTTCCTACTCGGACCAATTAAAGTCACTCGTGGCCGATGTTAATATCATCAAATGTTTAACAAGAAATTGTCAAATTCCCCATGGTTTCACTAAGGTTTATCCCCCTTTAAATCACAACTCAAAATCTTCACTCTTTAATTATTACCTTATTCTCAAAAAGCAATCCCTCTCAGAGGCATCCAAAATTTTGACCGATATCACCTTTGGTCCAAACCCATGTCCTTCAGATTTTGAATCTGAAAATGTTGATTCGTTTTATCTTTGTAAAAAATTCACCATTACAAACCCATCATCCCCCATTGAACAAAACAAACCCTTCGTTCGTAATATCGACGTGTTATTCGGCAACAACGATCTCATGGATTCAAGACAACATTGGTCTTCCATTCATTATTCTTCAAGTGACGAAGTCCATCCAATTCTTTCCATGTTCAAACTTAGTATCGACGAAGAATTACCACTCAAAACCCACCTAAGTGAATTTCAAGGCTTGAAAGACCAGTTGTTATTTCCAACTTCAAATGATAAATTCAAGATTCTTCAACTAAGTGATTTACATTTCGGTCAAAGTTATGGAAACTGTTTCAAAGATTCATGTACTTCGGACATGAAAACCATTAATTTCGTTGAGCAATCCATCCAAAAAGAAAGGCCAGACCTTGTTGTAATAACTGGTGATTTAGTTGACTTCGAAAGAGCTATAGATTATAAATCTGTGCTTCTAAAATCACTTCAGCCAATTTTACACCACAATCTTCGGTTTATCTTCACCTTTGGTGATGAGCTCAGCGATCATCCACAATCCGATACTATCAAAGCTCAAATTCTTTCGTTTTTGGACACGTTACCAAATTGTTACAATTCAATGAAAACTATCGATCCAAAACTTCATGGTATTACTAATTACAATATTAAAGTTGTACGTAATAACCATGATGCTGCATACATTACCATCCTTGATACTAAAAATCAAATCTTGGACGACTCCCAGATGAATTATCTTTATCGAGTCAAGTCTGAATCTCATGATTCAATTTTCAAACTTCTATTCTTTCATCACCCCATTCCTCAATTTAGACCCCTGGGAAAGTTTAAAATCGTGGGGAATTATAATGAGAAACATCCCCTTAATTCAAAAACCAACATTAAATTTCACGATGATATCATAAACTGCGGTTATCAAGTGGTCAGCGTGGGACATGAACATGAAAATGACGCTTGTATTTTAAGCGAACTCTCTCCTGAAAAATCTATCTGGTTATGCTATAATAGTATTACTGGTGATTCCGGCGAAACTAGATTAAATAAAGAATATGTTCGTAATGTTCGTTTCTTCGAAATCAATTTTGAAAAGAGAGAATTGTTAAGCTGGAAACGGGAAGAAATGGGAAAAAATGCTTTCGACTATCAAATAATACATCAATATTGATACCCCATATGACCCGGTGTTTTGTATTTTAATATCACTTCAATTCTATAACAGTCAGTCTGCTAGTATGATTAATTAATTCTATTTTCAATTTTCCAATCCTGAAACTATACCAACAACATTATGTAACTTTCGATATTTATGGAGTAATGATAAGTTAAGTTCGGAAAATATATAATCACTTTTAGTTAGCTCATGTGTATTACGTAATCATTACGTAACACGACTTTTTTGACTCGCTTCATAATGTACTTTTTTTCCACTCATCGCTTTATTCTAATCATAATCATCTTACTTATTAAATACATAAAAACATGGGTAAAGCTAAGAAAACAAGAAAGTTCGCTTTGATGAAGCGTACTATATCCAATAAGGATGCTCGTCTTAACAAGGATCAAAAACCAAAGCCCCAAAAAGATGACCCTGAATTAACAAAACATGTCCCACAAGTATCATCAGCATTATTCTTCAAGTTCAATCTGGCTATAAAACCACCATATCAAGTTCTTATCGATACCAATTTCATCAACTTTTCCATCCAGAAGAAGATCGACATCGTGAGAGGATTAATGGACTGTTTAATGGCCAAATGTATACCTATTATCACTGACTGTGTGATGGCTGAATTAGAGAAGTTGGGTCCTAAATATAGAATTGCTCTTAAGTTGGCCAAGGACCCAAGAATACAGAGATTGAGCTGTTCTCACGGAGGTACATATGCGGATGACTGCTTGGTGAATAGAGTGATACAACACAAATGTTACATAGTGGCCACCAATGATGCTGATTTGAAGAGAAGAATTAGAAAGGTTCCTGGTATTCCTCTTTTAAGTGTTGGTGGACATGCATATGTTGTTGAAAGATTACCGGATGTATTCTGATTGGGATGGTTGTATAATAAAATTAGATTGGAAATTATCATAGTCAATATAGAAAGAAACTAAAAACTGGATTATTAGCGTGTGACCAAAACTGTAGTAATGGTTGATAATTTCAATAAAGGTTTCCACCTTGCGCCAGTAATTTGATTGTTTAAGTCAATTTTGTACTATTCTCGACTGGTTCAGAACTTCACATTCTTGCATTAGTAGATTAATAATATTGACACAAAAAGTTGCACCCAGTCAAAGTGACGACGAGGAAGTTCCCTTTGACATCCAGGAGTAACTACTTTATTAAGACCACCTGCCCATCATGCACATATTTGGTAAGAGTCTGCATTCATCGTCGTCACCAATAAAGCAGAACAGGGTCATTGAGGATCATAAATTATATCAACCAAAGCCTTTGGCGCCAATTAATGTATTGCACAAATTAGAAGATCCACCATCGTCAAGCGATACTTTAGAAAATTCTCCAAGAGAAAAGCACGAAACAAAGCGAAGGAGTCAGAAGAATCCCAAGTCTATTGATTGGAACGACTCCTTGGATTTCGAGTTAAATCAACTTTTATTGGAGAATCTATATGATTCACCTGTCAAACTTGCTAAACGAGAAGAGGCTGCGAAATTCAATGGTCTTTCAAATCAGCATAAGAAGATGACTGGAAGGGCCATCGAAAAGCACCATAGGGACCGAATTCTTACAGAAAGAGCCAAGAATGATATATATGAAGATTATGGAACCGAAAACATCAATATGAAAGTAATAGAAAAGTTGTTGATGTTCAAACAGCATCAAATGTATCCTTTTGAACTTCCTGCAATATCACTTCAATCTGAAGAAACAATCGAAATCAACTACTTCAAGCTTCTCCTAGCCTATAATAACTTAATAAAATTGATTAACGAGAAGAATGATGAGATTAATGCCTATAATAGTAAACATATAAGCACGGTAAGAAGTTTGATTAATATCATTACTGAAAAATCGCTACCAATGGAACCCTGCGAACCACGAGCTAATATTGCACTGACACCAATCTCGAACGATTCAACAAGTATGATCGCTATGGTATCATGTAAGGATGTATTGCAAGAAAATTGTGAAGAGCAATTGCCGCCAGAAAAATCTCCACAGGAACAATGGCCACAAGAAAGATCAGAAGATGTATGGACCCAGGAAGGATCACATGAGCAACTACCATTGGTTTCAATTGCTAGGCACAACTCAGGAAGAAAACCAGAGTCCATTGTAAATGATCAGGATATATTCAGGTACATGACTCATACAAGAGATTGTAAGGATATTGACTTTGATAGTACAATTTAGGGAAATCGATTAATTTAATTTATTAATGCTTGTTATACAACTTTCTCAAAACAGATACTTAGGTAAAATTTAGACCTAATCTATATCAACAGAAGAACTGTTTTATAAAGGATACCGACAACAGACAGCAGGGATTAACAGGGGTATTATCAGAACAACAAAGCAAGGGCACCAGCAGCCATGGCACCAGCACCGACAGCCACGGCAGAGTTACCTAAAAGGGCTGGAGCAGCACCCTTGGAACCAGAAGAAGCTGACAGGCCCCCGGCAGATGAAGACGAGTTTTTAGCTTGAGCAGCCAAGGCGAACAAGGAGACAGAAATAAGTTTAGTGAATTGCATTGGGATTAAACAGTTGTTGACTAGGTTGAAAGTATATATTAGTATTAAGTAGAGGTATGGGAATAGCAAAGGTATTTATATCAGGAAATTATTTAGCAATAAATTAGAAGAAGATTATTATAGTTCAATACAAAGGGGTGCTGTACATACAAAAATAACCCGAAATTGTTAATACTCCAGTTTCTAGTCGTCACATTGGTTTCCTGAATGGTGTGAAGTCGTACTAAAAATGGATAAATGTCCTGTATGAAAACAAGGCTTGAAGTAGAGTTTTTAGAGATGCAACTTTATATTCGAAAGTAGGCGCAATCCCAATATGAATTTAAAGGCGAAAAAAGGCGAAGTATAAAGCTTGGAATGACGAATATTCTACTTGTTTATTGTAAGAGAGCAATCATTCCTTATCAACGTGACAAGCATGTTGTAGATATGTTACTTTTGATGGGTGCAAAATCATTACTGTTTGAGCACATGCAAACGTGGGGAAATTATTTAGTTGCTAAAAACTATGAAATTATCATCCCCCCACGACTTAGCAAGTTACGATTGTTCTTTTTGACTTCACCGTAGTATACATTGCGAGGCGTTTTGTAACTGCAAATGCAAATGAAATTATAGCAAAGTTTCCGTATGATCAACTTATGCGGGGGGCCCAGTAGCAATACATATCCATGAGCTTATACCCCTTTTTTATGAATCGGGTATTTCGAGATAAGAAATCCGTCCTTTATTGCTTCCAAGTGCGATTATTGTTACTTATGGGCGATTTCTCAAGTATCAATATGAAGTTACTAAAACTGGGTACGAGGAATACCACATTTCAAAATGTGGTATTTTCAAAAGATAATGTGAAACGAAATTTATGATCTATAACATGTTAGATGTATATATGATGAACCCTTATGTACCGATACTGAATATGAATAGTTACCATTAACTAATAATGCTATTCTCGAATCAGCAAATTTCTAATACTAAAATGCCCTATCGTAGCAATGTTCATAAGCCAAATTCGTTAAAACGATTGCTTTCTAACTGTTCTAAAGTGTCTCTAGCTGATATGAAATCCTTATTGTCATTGGTCAAAAATCAGAAGATGGAACCCAAAAACGATGACTTGACTAGTTTGGAAGTGAAACCTACCTACGTTTACTATGATCGGAATACCCTGAACCCATATCCGGAAGTATATGGTCATAACTTGTGGATTGATGGTTGCTATGAAACTTCAAGATCCCACAGAGACCATGTGATCAAGAGTTCCACTTCATCCTCCATACATTCGGTAGATATTCGTCGCCTGAGTTGCTATATTCCTAAATATAGAGCCCCCCCTGTTCCAACTTCGTCTAGTAAAGTTCTTCGAAATGTTGATCACAAATCAACAAACACTAAGTTCTACTCAAAAATTTTAAAACCAGTGTGGTAATCCCGAACGAAAAGTTAGCCACTGAAGGCTATTCTTCAAACACTTTTCAGAGGATTCCACGAGAAATCAATGTAAAAGGCAACGGTAAGCAATCCAGAAAGGTCGCAAAGAGGGTTACAAGCCCAAATATGTCAGGCAATGCAGCTTATGAAGTTCGCTTTGAGGTCGTAACATTGTCAGTAAAGCTTACTTTCAACATTA
Organism: Suhomyces tibetensis; assembly: GCA_030570835.1. NCBI lineage: Eukaryota > Fungi > Ascomycota > Pichiomycetes > Serinales > Debaryomycetaceae > Suhomyces > Suhomyces tibetensis. The sequence goes on from JAJLWT010000016.1 coordinate 206,774, forward strand.
CGGTTGTATAGTGTAGTGGTTATCACTGTCGGTTTTGATCCGACCAACCCCAGTTCGAATCCGGGTACGACCTTTTTTTTGAATTAAAGTTTTTATTGATTATTTATTGAATATTACTTAAATGAATAAGTTAAAGTAACAGCGTAGCAAACGTCTATGTCTACATCTATATACCTACCTATATACCTGTACACTTTTCAAAGCAATGTTCTTGATGCTTAAGCAGAACGCATCTTCTTATAAATGGCCGAATCCTTAATAGCCGCGACACCGTTTTTGATCCATTCTCTTTTAGAGTGGCATTTACCTTCATAAGTGAGCTTTGCTTCGTCATACATAACTTCGGCAGATAAGCGGGCAGCTTCATTTTCTTCAAGCTTATAAGCGGCTTCAGTCTGCTCACAAGACTTGATTAATCTCTTCAAATTTGAAAGAGAAAGTGAATGACGCCATTCATGGTAGTCTAGTGTTCCTGGGTTAGTAATTTTTATGTTTTCTCCACTCTTGAGTTCGACTTGAAGTTCAAATGTAGGTGGCGGAGTAGTCTCATAATCGTATTCAGAATTAAGATCGTATTCGAATACTACTCCATTGTAATCGTCGCCTAATGGACATTGGCTTGAAGGTCTTTCAGGGCGAGTAACCAAGTACTCACTATTGCTATCCACGAGAAACTGATATTTACTTGGTCTGGATATTGGTTCAGGTAACGTTGTGGAGGGAATTTCCAAATCTGAAAGTTCTTCCAGAACATCATCATCATCAGTGGTTGAAGTACTTGACTCATCATATATGGTTTCATATTCGTCACGAAGTGCCCTAATTTCTTCATGGTTATATTGAAGGACACTGTCGTAAGTTAAAATTTCGGATTCTAGATAGGACATATCCGATCCTGGAATATAGTCTGCCTCACATGGAGTAACAGTGTCTCTGCTAAGCAGGCATGGCCAGTAGTACTGAGTCGATAGTTTTAAGTCATTTGAGGTAAGCCATTTTAAACTTTCAGTGTCTCCAGTTTCGCTCGGCAATTTCAACAGGCTGTCCAAAAGTGAAGTTCCATCACTTTTATTGGTAGACGTCGAATTGTCTTCTTCTATTGGTAGAAGAGATGTGGCAGTGGAGGCCATATCTATGTTGATGTGACCTGCAGATTGGATCCTATTCTTGTTGTAGCGAAGACCAGCGCTTCTAGTATCCTCCCTTTTCGCAGCCGCATCCGGTGTCGTATTTGTGGCTGCAACATTTGATCTTTGAATATTATTTTCTATGTTGTTTTCGTCAGCTATAAAAAGCCCAATTAAGGGCATAGTGGATCTAAGTTGTTTTCTAGAAGAACTAGTAGAGGGTGTGGATGTAGTCTTGATGGAGCTCTTGTTCGTCAAACTGTTAGAAGAGCAGGCGAATGCTCTTGGATTGCTGAGCCTTCTCTTCGGAGTGATTTCTCTGGATTTAATCGGATTTGTTTGGGTAGGGATAATTTTGGTTGGTTGGGGAAGTGTTGGTTTTGTTGGGGTTTTTTGTTTATTCTTGTTGGATAACTTGAAGGTGGCAAAATTCTTGTTGCCTGGTTTTGTTTCTTCGTTAGTCCCCTTTGGTAAAGTTGATTTAGAAGAATCTGACGATGTTTCGAGAAGTTTTGCCATTCTTTGTTTTGCACATTCTGCTGAGCTAATAGAAGTAGAGCGACCTGAAATGGTGTTGAAGAGAGAAGATCCGGGGGATCCATTCTTAGTGAGAGGATAAGGCACAAAAGAGGTTAGAGTAATGGGTGACTTGGATGGGGACGTGGCTGCAGTGATGTTTGTGGAGGTGTACTTTCTAATAGTTACCTCAAGTGAAGCAGGTGGCTGAGAACCCTTGAAATATTTGGATGAGTGGGTGGATTTGAGAGTTGAGATCTTAAGAATATCAGTGGCAGTAGTCTTACAGGTGCTGAAGGTATCTGAAGCAATATTCTTGAACATTGTTAAATATCGTGGTGAATAATGACTTACAGAAGGTAGATGTAAGTGGTGAACGCGAAGATCTTTTTATACCATGTTCACAAACACGATTAGAGACTGGTAAATGTAGCAGGAGTCGGTTCTTAGAAAAGTTGGTGACCTTATTGACCAGCTGCAAGCCAGGTATATGACGGATATGGAAACTGACCTACCGTAAACAGTAGAAGCTATAGGTAGCATAATTGAAAGAAATTGAATTGAAAACAGTATTACTAACATGACTATCGTAAATGCATCCAATGTATGTCACACTTCTATACCTAATTCGCATCCAAATTACATACTGTAATAACACTTGAAAGTCAGCAGCTTTTCAAGCGAAGCACAACTTGATGATCATTCTCTATCTCTGGAAGATTTTTATTTCCCACCATACCTCCCCTCTACTACCGTAACATCACCCCGAATAGTAGTAAATCGACTATCAGTTATATCATGTGTAAAGCATTGCCGGGTTCGCATTGTCACGCGACTTGGGTGGAACGCGCTCCTGGAACTTTTTAAAGCTTCATCACTAGCGACAAACACAGTACATAATTTAAATCACATCCTAACAATAACCAGTTAGAAACTAGCCACAACCGCCAAATTGGGGTAATGTTTTAGATATGGAAAAACAGAACCCATTACTACCGTTTGCATATAGCAGTGCCTCTCTCAATGAAAAGGTGGCATTAAATACTTCGCCAAGAGATAGAAAGACCATTGACGAGAATGCAAGCAGTCAATACCATACAAGAATTGCTTATGGTAGAAAGGGCCCACTGTTGAACTTCACACCCACCTTGAAGAGGAAAATGGGAGAGAGTTTTAATGAAAAAGATGATATCAAAAGAAGAGACTACAATCTAGATAGTGAAAGTGAACCTACCGTAGTGGATGATGACGATTATGAAGATAAAGACTTTAATCAATCCAGCGATATATTAGATGACGATAAGAACATATTGCCACCAAGTAGTCCTCCAGTTGAACCCAATATCATGTCGGAATTTGAGTTTACCACCGATACCAATAACACCTTTACTGTACCCGAATCTCCGCAAAGGAAAAATGAAGAATATGATTTTGGAAGTGACGTTGATTTTCTTAAACCAAAAGAACAATCTGAGTCCATAAGATATTCACCTTTGAAACATTTTAGTTCGGATGCCGATTTCGGAATTGATAAGTTTAATAGATTCAGAAACCCAAGCATTAATGATAAGTTATCATCTACTGCAGATCAAGATTATGAAGAAGACAAAAGATTCGTATACAATGCTGCCAGAGACCACATTATAAATGCATTTGAAAACGTACAGCCAACTATCCATTTAGAGAATATGAGATTATGTGATATTCCAGATGAAATTAAAGATATGAATAATTTGGTGATCTTTAGTAATAGATTGGACCCTATTATATATCAATTATATCTTACAGGCAATAATTTGAGAGAATTATCACCATCATTGTTCAAGTATACAAAATTAAATGTGTTAGGACTTCGCCAGAACAAACTTGAGAGAATCCCATCATTAATCAGAAAGTTGAAAAACCTAACTGACCTTTCATTAGGAACAAATCGTCTTGAATATCTTCCATATGAAGTTTTGAGTCTTCCCAATCTAGGAATGTTACATGCTGGACCAAATCCATATTTCAAAATACCCCGTGATGCCATACAAATCACTACTAGTACATTTAATCAAAATAGACAGAAGTTATTCGTGTCACCAATCAAATATTTGGTACCAGAATCAAAGGAACGAAACGTGGTACGATCTTTGAAAAGTATATGCCTAACTCAAATAGCCAATTATGATGTTTCATATCAAGAGACCAAGAATTGGAAAAAATACACCCCTAAGATTTATCATTCTTTGATCATTCAAGCTATAACCAAGGGGAAATATGAGGAGACTTGTGGCGAATGTGATACATATATTGTTGAACCCTTTGCAGAGGTAATTGAGTGGTGGAATTTTCTACAAAATAAAGATGTTCCATTTAAGATACAATTCTGTTGTGGACATTGTGTTTCTAAGTATAAATCAAGATTACGGGTTGAGCTCAATGAACCTTAAGCTGTTGAGGAGTATATTTATATTATTTGGGTTCGAGACGTTCGGAAGTATCAAGTTTAGACATTTATAGAAGATAACGCTTCGTTGGTTTAGATCCCAATCTTTTGTCATCAGAATTCTTCTACATAATTGCTTGGGAAGTAACCTACATTTCCATTTAATTCGCCTTTCCACCAGTCCCCTGATTTATCAATAACCCTGATGACATCCCTTTGATTCAAGGAAAGATCTCCACTTTGTTTACCTTGAAATGAAAATTTAGCCCAACAATACTGGAAATTTGGGTCATATTTGTCGACCAAGGAAGAACTAATTTGGTGTGTGGCAAGTAGATAGTCTTGGTTACTAACTAATTGGTCGAAGAAGTTCTGGGTAAAATTAGTAATACAGAGCAGATCAATAACTTCAGAACTTAAGGCCTGTTTCGATTGAACTATATGAGTTAAAAGTTCATAGAAGTCATTTGCATACAAATCCAAGGGCTCGGTGTTGAAAACTTGGAGTAGCACTTCAAAGGTTTTTTTCAATTCATACAACACTATGATCTGAACGTAATAAAGAGTTATATTTAGAGGTCGACATGCCGACTGGATTAAAGTGAAGAAATACGGTAATTCCTTCTTCAAGATTTCATTGTGACTGTTATAGTTTAGATGACATTCCACAAGCTTTTGTCTGTAATTTTTCAATTTCTGGGTCTCTTTTAAAGATAACTCAGATGATTGTACTGTTAAAGATTCATGACTGTTATAAATTTTATCGTAATCCAACAATGCATAGGCTCTTGCTTTGATTCGCTTCTTGACAACTTTGATATGGTCCAAAATTATACGTAGTTTTGAATCCATAGTTTTATTGAGATTGACGAGTTCATCTTTGATTGCAAGTTGTGACTTTTGAACTAAATCTACATAGTAGTTGACATTCTGCCATGCCAGGAACTGCTGATCTGACCTCAAATTTGAGTCACTGCTATATGCAAAAAGATCTTGAGTTCCCCAAGATTCTAATAATGGCCTAAACGAATTACCAATTAAATGGCTTAAATCAAGAATCTTATTAATATCAGTCTCGTATAATTTCACATTTTTAATTAGCAATTCTATGTTCATTTCAAAACGTAATAATCGTTCATTTAAATCGTCAAATTCTTCATCTACAGTGTTAGAGCCTAGTTTTGCCTTTTGTTTCAAGTACTGGGGGCTTCTTCTAATATAGTTCCAATCAATACTATCCTTGGAGAATCCCGAGAGACACTCCGCTAGTTTGGTTGACTTTACTATGGTGGATAGGTGACTAGTTATATTTGAACTCATTATTATGATGGCAACATAGCGGCAAAAATCACAGACTAGCAAAAAAAAGGAACAATTTCGCAGCCACCATTTTCAAGTTACATGTTACCTAGATGAAATCTTACGATCGGATTAATATTAAGCGGTAGGCTTCCCACCCCGAACCAAAAGTTTATGAATATTGGAGGACCTGAGTAGACTGGCTGCTTGTAGAATTTAGAATTTTTAAAGGTTTCCTAGAAGCAAAGCTCATATTTCAAATAAAAACCATAAATTTCTCTATGAAATTTTGATGATAATATTTATCTAACTAATTCACTAGAGAGGGATTAGGGTAAAAATTTCATATGTCCCGTAATAGTAATCCAAGAAAGCAATGTATCATAAATCGATTTGATTTGCGAATCGGGGTCCTCCATAGTCTCGTCTTTTTTCTATCGCCATTGGAGGCGTAGTGTCATTCCTTTATCAGCACTTGTAATAGTGATATGGTGTGTGGCATCGAGAATGACTCTTCTTGCTTCGCAGTCTTGGTAAAAATTTAGTGAGCATGACTCAAAGCATGAACTATTAATAATGCTCTTGAAACATATCTTTAATTCTTATTACGTACCCGTACGTAGTAATCCCATGCTGAAATCAACGAGATGTCTCTTCATTGCATCCATAGGTAACCCAGAACCTGAATACAAAGATACGAGACATAATGTTGGCCATCGTGTTTTTGATCAAATTGTAAACATCTACTGGAAAGATCATTTACAGAAAGATGGAGACTACTGGAGATCATCCAAGTATCCAAATGTGGTACTATTCAAATCCAACAAATCACTCATGAATCTTCAGGGCAAACCAGTATCTCGTCATTTTCAAAAATTCAACCAACGATCTGAGTTAGTGGTAGTTCATGATGAATTACAAGTTGAATTGGGTAAATATCAGTTAAGAAAACCAGGAACCAGTCCCAGAGGACATAATGGATTAAAGTCTATCAATAAGTTTCTCGGAAATGAGTATACTAAAGTATCTGTTGGGATTGGAAGACCAGGACACTCAGATGTTGCTGATTTTGTTCTTAGTAAATTCAAGCAAGACGAGAAAGACATTCTTGATTGGGAAGTGATACCCAAGGTGATATATGAGCTAGAAAACATGGCAGAGAAATATGAAGAAGCCAACATATGAAGGGTCATGTATATAGACGGTACCCCCCAATACTATGTAAGGTATGCGGTGATGTTATAATAGGCAACGGAACAGTCGAGGGATGCTGAGGATGTAAATCATTACCTCGCCTGTTGAGTAGTTGGAGTTTCGGTTGAATTCATCTAGCATCTAAATAGACGTATATAAGTTAGAAATAGAACATGTTATATTCCTCATACTGATGGGTGTACTAATTATTGTAGTTGATACTTACACTATCTAACGGCGCGGGAGAAGATATCAAAATCATGTAGATAGACTTATTTATATGAGAACCAGATATCATGGAATACGTACTAAATGTGACAGCCGAACGGTCTGTTGTAAGAGAGTCGGTTAAAGGTAAGTTGACTTTATGCATTCTCTGTTTGATAGAGAATAATCCATCAGTAATTTGATACTAACAAGCTTAGGAATAATATGGACAGTATTCTTTAATCGATTGTTTGGTCCGATAACTCCAACAACTAATGAATTTCTTAATGTTACATACCCGATGGCAGATAACCTCCCCGATCTCGATTCACTAATAGACGAGAGAGTGAACCAATTAATAAAGTATCAATTTGACGCCCAAGATTCCAAAACTGGACATGTTATAATACATTTTCTAGATCAAAAGACATCCAATACAAAGAAGAAATCAGGCTGGTTTGGGAAGACGGATAGCTCAGACGATTTGCGATTATGGGAATCGTGGATCATCAACGTGAACTGCTTACCAGTAGAGGATACCAAAGAAAAAGGAGATGTGTTATCTCCTTCGAACCACAGTATGTTATTGTCGATCCACAGCTTTGAAGAGAATCTAGAAAAAATCTATCTGATCGTAGATACACATAAGGATCATATACCTCCTATCACGTCCTTGGAAAGCTCGCCATTTCCGTATACAATAGACGTGGGACGCAATCTTTCGATCGAAGGAGAAAGGCATGAAAGTTGGGGCAAATACATTAAGAACATGCTTGATTAGTAAAAAAAGGAAGTCAAATGGAGTGAATCGAAGCAATCACACGTCTACTAAGGAAGATATGAATAGAACATTTGGTAAGATATATAACAATACTATTAATTACAAACATACATTTAAGAGGCTATACGGGGTAATCTGGAGTATTGAGGATATAGGACATGGTAAAATTATTGGGGAGTACGGGAGCCATATGGGACACTCACCAAAATAACCAATCAAGCAAAGATAGCGTCTTTCTTTGTTTCAAGTATCACAAGTTGGCACTATACATGCCTTCCTCTCCTCTAATAAGAATACATTCATCTTCTTGAATGAAAAAGTCACCAAACCCAAGCAGTTCAGCAGTTTCCAATACCTCGGAATCATAACTTCCAGGTTGGAACCATATCCCCTTCACCAAACCTTGGTAACCGTCCACGGAAGCGATTTGCTTCAATGTGGCTGTAGTAATTTGAGGAGGGGTCAAGAACGATACACTAAGACCGTCTGAAGATGATAATTTATAGATATCCAAATCCTTACCTTGCTTCATAGATTCCAAAATCGTAGTAACATTAGGGACAACCGGTTGTCCTAAAATCTCCTTCTCTTTCGGGTTAATTGGGATAACAGTTAATCCGTGGTTCAAATACCACAGCAAAATCTTGAAGCCAAACTTCAGGGTGTTGGTACTAGCACCGGCAACGGCATACTGACGAGAGGCACCGAAAAATGATTTGATTTTAGACTTCAGAGACATGGATATGATAAGGTGGATGTTGTCTCCACGAAAACCTGGGGTCGCCAGATTTTAATCTGAGTGTGATAATCTTTTGCACATTGTTTTATCCGAGAGGCTTACAGGTTAGCGAGGATCATGCACCCGATGATGAAATAGGCCCTAATGACAATATTTATGAATACCCACGGATGCTGATCAAGAACATGGCTAAGGAGAAACGTACGAAACCATGTTCGAATTGCAAGAAATCAAAGGTCAAATGCATATACCTGGACTCTCTACCTTGTGAGAGATGTATCAAGACTGGTCAAGGCCTGAATTGTCAGTTTGTCCAGAAGCTCCCATCTTTAAAATTACAGCCGTTCTCCCACGATCAAGTATCAATACAGCAACACAATGAAAATGAAATCACATTACCTTCCTTGAATTCAGTAAGCTCTATTGCTGAAAGGCATATACCGTCGAGCCAAATCTCAGCACATTTGCAAGCCAAAATAATACCTCCTCACGGACCATCGTCTCACACTCAACCTTCTCATCATGAACCACCTCCACAATCGGCTCAGCAAATCCCAAACAGTCTTCAAAACGGCATAAGAACACTTCCGATATTACACGGTATTCAACCAGCAGAGTCTGAAACTCTGTGGAAGGCCCTGATAGAAAACAGGATAAACTCATTTGACAACAAATTGAATGATCTTGTGGACATCTTAAAATCAAACCAACAATACCTTGTAGATCATAGGTATCAACACCAACCGCCCTACTCTAACCCCTACAACAATCAAAGCACAATCAAAGCCCATGAACTTCAATCTTTACAAGGACAACCAGCTTTGGTAAGCCCATACCCTGTGCAGCCTCATAACCAGATACCAACAAACACTCCCAGTAGAACACCACAAATTCCCCAAAGTTCCTACATCCAGTCTTCCGGCTACAATGGGTATTCGGGATATAATCAGTATCCACAACATGATACTCAACAATCTCAAAATATACTGAAGCGAAGTGCTTCTTCCACTTGTTCTTCATCTCCAGAACTAATGATTCCACAAAAGAAACAGAAGATGGGGCACCCTGCAGATTTCCGACATGGGTTTCTATCTAAGGATGAGGCCACGGAACTCTTCAACTTTTTTGATGCTAATATTTCGCAACAGCTCTTTGGGTTTGAAATATCACAATTCGCAATTAATAACGTTTGGGATTCCAGTCCGGTATTGGTATGTGCTATTTGTTATGTTGCCTCTATTCATCACCCTCGACTTTCGTTCAAGTCAGAGACTTTGAAGGAATATTTACATGAATTATGTGGATCATTATTACTAAAAGGAAGACCAACAAATGAAACCGAAGGATTCAATACAATAGTTGCGTTGATTCTTTGTAGCTTCTGGCTCTCGGATTCCCAAATGTTCACGGGGTTGGCATTACAACTAGCAAAGGAATATGGTCTAAATAACCCATATACTGAAAACAAGGACAAATTGAAATTATGGTACTTACTTTATGTCCTTGATGGACAACAAAGTTTAACCTTCAATAGACAACCTTTGGTGAATTCTCAAGAGTATTCCTTAACTCACAGTAAGGATATTTTACTATCAGAGAATAAAATGTTGAAAAGCGGATCCCATCAAAAATCAATTAACAATAAGCCAGATGATGATAAAGATCAGGGGTTTAATGAGAGACTATCAGCAGATATGAGATTAGTATCTCAGGTTGAATATAACCAAGCATTGAATGAAGCTTTCAAAGGAAATGCATGGGATTTGTTGGTACCTTCATCGTTTGGAATTCCATCAAAAAGTAATCTAGAATTAGATAAGTGGATGGTTTCTTGGACAGTATTATTAGCTCCCGGCAATAATGGAACTGTTTGGTCTTCAAAATCTACATTAATCTACTATAATTTTGCCAAATTACATATTAATTCTGCTGCAGTTCGTCGATTACAAGTGAACCCTAATGAGGAAGGGAATATTCTTCCTAAATGGAATGTGATGGAAGAGCATAGCAGCGATGTAATTCAAAAGGCTCCTATGGCTGTTAAAGAGATGGATTCTGAAGATGATCTGGATGATGAGAATGGTGATGATGAATTTATATCCAATAAGGAATTAATGTCGGAAGATCAAGCAATAGTGAGTGCAAATATAGCTGTTAATGCTGCTCAAACGGTACTCAATTTGGTGATTAATGACAAGGACATTTTAGAGAATTTGAGATATGTGCCAGTTCACATCCATATAATGTTGTATTATTCTGCTTTATTACTACTTAACCCTCCTTTGAAATCAAACAACAAGTCTGAAGAGTCTGGAAAGCATATTTATTGTGGTAAGGTGATCAAAAATTTGAAAATCATAAAGACTTTACAGCTGAAGATATATAATAATTTGCCGATTGATACCAAATTTGGAGATCGATTAATAAGAAGCCTTGACGAATCGGTGGACGAAAAACTAAAGATAATAAGAAATGAAGTGGACAGCTTACCTGAAACCGATTTCAAATTGGAATTAAACAAGCAGATCAGTGCCCTTTTAGAAGCATCTGTTACGCACGAAATAGTGGAAGTTCTGGATGATTCTACCATAAGTAGAGGAACAACTCCACCTGGACCTGAAAAGATATCGGCGTGGCCAGGATCCAATCATGGTCATCCATAAGGTATACAAGACTTTTATAGAATTATAGAGATAGAATTAATTATAGTATTAACTCATTTTTTTGGGGGGTATTCGTAGCAATTTGAATCGCTAGTTCAATCATCATATTCGTTTAACTAATCTTTAAAATTGATTTCATTAATTTCAAATTGTTTCTCTATTATCTGTAGTTGTTCTGATTTATTTACTCGACTCGTTCCAGCCAATCTTCTTGTGTTGTGCAGAAGACACCTTTTGTAATTCGGATAATCTTTCCTTTAAGGTTGGTATATCTCTCATGTTCTTTTCCAAAGTGATTCTTTCTTGTTCAAATTTCAATCTTCTTTCAGCATCTAACTTTCCAAAGAAATAGTTTCCCCTACCATCGAACTTCAATAAATAATTATGGAAATGCCATAAAGCAGATCTATGAGCAACTGATAATAAAGTAATTCCCAAGCCTTGCGCATGCTTGTACATGAATTGCTCCATGTCTGGAGATACAGCAGAAGTACATTCATCCAAAACTGCAAACTTAGGTTGATGATAAAATAATCTTGCCATTGCTAGTCTTTGTTGTGCTCCGGTTGATAATTCTTCATTCCAATTCTTAACTAATTCCAAGCTATCACTAAAATCATCAAGTTTTAAAATACGTAAGATTTCCTTCAAATCTTTATCTTTCTTACCTTGTGCTTTGTACTGAGCAATACTGTGAGGATACACGATTTGTTCCTTCAATGTCCCTTGACACAAATAAGCTCTTTGAGGTAAATAAAACATATTAGATGTATTTGGGATAGAAATATTACCCACCTTACATGGCCAAAGTCCTCCCAAAATTCTGAATAATGAAGATTTTCCTGAACCATTTGGACCTGCAATTAATAAATGATCTCCACTCTTAATTGAGAAGTTCAAGTCTTCGATTAAAGTAACATCTGCCGGAGTCATTAACTTGACATGGTTGAAAGTGATTTCATTATTGTTAATGTTGATATTCTTACTTGAAGCAGGTTGGTTTTTTAAATCATCAAGGACTGTTTGGAAATCACAAACTCTTGCAGCATGTCCAATTACTTGCAAGACGTATTTTCTGGAATAAATAAGTCTATCGGTTGCTTCAGATGCACTCATCAACAATCTTCTATTAGTGATAAAGTCACCAGCCAAATTAGGGTTTTGCTCTTCTCCCATGTATTTTTGAATAAATATTGGAGTTGAACATAATACTAAACCAGCAGCACCCCACAAATACTTCACAATGAATGTTTGAGCAATGTCATGAACAGCTCTCTTCCAATATTCCATTTTAAGGAATCTTTCCAAATTATAATAACAATAATCCACAAAGTCTAACTCTTTATTGTGGCCTCTTAATAAAGCGATTTCTTCACTATTGCTAACAATCTTCGAATGTGAAGATCTTAATTGACCTTCCAAATGTGCTTTTTCAGATGCAAGTAGAGCAAATGGTGGTGAGAAGAGACGTAGAATCATGGTTGAGAAATGTGCAATCAACCCAAGAACTAAGGTACCTTCACCATTTCCAACACCACTACTGCTTAAGGCTCTTGCACATAATAACAAGTCCAAGGATGGTTTTAATAATTGACCAGGTAAGTTACTTAAAGCATAACTTAATCTTGAGACATCGGTGGTTATTCTTTGATTGGGATCTTTGATTTTATTGTCAGATAAGTGAATCAAGGAATAATAATTTGCATCAAGATTGTCGGGAAGATAATCTTCCAAAATACTATTATCAAGATTGACTCTAATGGAGGTTGTCAAGTTTTGTTTTGACCAAGTTAATAACCCATTAATTAATGAAGCTGGTATTCCCAAAAGCATCCAATAGGCGATAAGCTTACCAAACTTTTTCAATCTCTTCGAAACAAGAGCCCCTACTAACCGACCATCTAAACTTGCGACTTTAATGGTGATCATGGCTCTTGCCACCAATAATACTAGATGCATTAATAGGTGAAATAAGGCTGGGTTGGTAAGGGAAGGAATAGTGGATTTGAGTAATCGGGAGAAATCCTTCTTGGTGACTTTTGGAGGCTTGGAGTTGGAGTCCTTCAATTTTTTTTGATCCGAACTCTTGGACGTATGAGTGGCCCCATTGAAAGCCGCTGTCACCAAGATTATGTACGATGCATTAAGAAACAACGATCTATTTGATTTGTAGACATTAAACAAGGAGAGGGCAAAGGAATGCGTGGAAGTGGGATTTTCCGTTGACATCTTCACTTCTCAGTTCTGTTGCAACTAAAGTATTGGAAAGATCTATGGAGTGTATTAAGGCGAAGAATTTGGATACTTGAGTTCTTTATGAAAGAGAAAGTTTTGTGGGGAACAAAATATGTATATGTATTAAAACTTCAAAAACGTTTGCCTGGTTAAAGGGTACCCCACTTTTCTAAAGTACGGTCACGTGACCCGCAACCGAGGGGAAAGATCCAAATAATTAACTATGGGGCCGTCTTTTTGCGGTTAGCTATGTATGTATTGATAAGCAAACATATGAGAAGGGTGATAGATATGGCACTTAAAATTGGGGCAATTTATAAAAAAAGAAAAGAAAACCCACATTGGTTGCTCCTAACATACAGTATCGCCATGGTACGTTTTGTGGTGATGTGTGTTCCTTCTCTGTGCGTTATGTGTTATATCCTTGGCTAAACTTTTGGTGTGGACATTTTTGCTAAGTCGTGGATTTTTCACTCATCTAAGACCTGCTTAAATTCGGTCTTGTACTGAGTAATGAGGTCTTCTAAATCGGACATGCGGGAATAGTACACCGTGTTGGCGAGCTCCACCGTGTTGGCTACGTGGTACTGTTTGAGCAATTCGGAATATACCTCCACCAACTCTTGTTTGGTTTCAGTTGGTATTGACTTCTTGTCTAGCCGTATGGCCACATGATTCTTCCATTTGTCAAGGATGGTGTTGATCACGGGGTCTGGGGAGGCTTGCAACTTTTGCAAATTGCCCACCCCGTTTGTGTGTAGGAGCTGTGAAAGCACTAAGACGTCTCTAACTGTGAGTTCCAGAGCCATGCTGTATCCGCTTGTCTGTCATGGAATTGGGGCAAATATCGATTCGGTCTTTGCAAAGAAGGGTTGTATATTTGTTTCGTGCGCGGCACAATCTGTCAACAAGCCCACCAAGGGTAAATCATGAAATCGGGTATGTGGAGCTTTCACAGCTTTATAAGTTATATTCTATGTCCGACAGTACATGTTTTGAAGACAAATTCTCCAAAATCAGTATCAACAAATCCCCCCGGAAAAAGAAACCATATCCGCAACATTTATATCCTGAAGATGTGGTAGACCAATCCATACCTGTTTCAAGTGGAGATATCATCTCTCGTGGTGAGGAGAAACATCATAATCAACTAATTGATAGCCATGACATATACTCCAGCATATACGCCGAACGAACGCCTACCAGGACGCCCCCTGTTCGGTCCTTCTCAACCGTCAAGCCCGTCGAAAAGAGGATACTTAGTTATCCAATGTCTGAAATGTCCACTCTGAAACTGGACTATCAGTTCTCATTTATGAAAGACACAACGTCATCATTACAAAAAAAGCATAATCCTCCTTCAAAGAACGGTCCAGCGTTGCCTCCATCATCGGCCACCAAGAAACGTTTGGAGTATTCCCGTCAATTATCTCAATCATTAAGATCCAAACGCTTGGTGTCCACAAATACAAATGCCCAACCAAAAGATATCACCAACATAACCACCAATACACGCGAAACATCTTTGGGCAAGGGGGTATCGAATTCAACCATACCTGACTATATTGACGATTCACCCTCAAAGAGCCATAGAAAAGTTAGAAATGCTTCTCAGCCATTACCAGGGAATGTATTTGACAGATTATACACATCTAGCAAGTCGACATTTGAGAATAGACCAGTCAAGCCGCATCAACAAAGGCCATCCCAAAGCCAATCGGTTCTCTCGAGCTACAAGAAGGTCGATTCGGTTAAAGAATTATATTCCATCTTATATTCAAAAGACCCATCATTGTTCAATTTATCAGATGACGAGTATCAACAGGCAAGAGAACCATTCCAACCACAAGATGTTGAAGAAAGCTCGCTAAATATATATGAACGAGGAGAAATTATAAGAAAGAAAAACTTATACTTTTTACCTACTATCAAACAAAGATCAGTGAATATCAAGAATTATAACAACAACTTTGGTTTCGATGACCCTAGTGGCAACTACATTATAGTACCACATGACCATATTAACTATCGATACGAAATCTTAAACATATTGGGGAATGGCTCTTTTGGGAATGTTGTCATGGGAAAAGATCATAAATTCCCCAATCAAATAGCAGCTGTTAAGATTATCAAGAATGACTTGAACTGGTCTTTACAATCTGTAAATGAAATCAAAATGTTGAAGTTTTTAAATGAAAAGGAATCAAATCCAAATATCTTAAAATACTTTGATCATTTCAATTTCAGAAGTCATATGTGTATAATCACCGAACTTCTTTCTGTCAATTTATATTCCTTATTAGAAATAGTTGACTTCAAAGGGTTTTCATTACCAATGATTCAAAATTTCTCCTTTCAAATATTGAATGGATTGGAATATTTACATCGATATAATATCATCCACTGTGATTTAAAACCAGAAAATATTATGGTTAAATTGCCAAACAACCCCAATGATGATAAATTAGCCATAAAAATTATTGATTTTGGGTCTTCCTGCTATCAAAATGAAATATCGTATACATATATTCAATCGAGATTTTATCGGGCACCTGAAGTAATACTTGGAGCCAATTATAATGAGAAGATCGATGTTTGGTCATTAGGATGTGTATTGACAGAGTTATTCACAGGGATGTCATTACTTCCAGGTAAAAGTGAGGTTGAACAAGTTGGATTAATCTTGGAATTGTTTGGAGCACCAAAGAGTTCTACTATCTTGAGAATGAGGAATGTATTAGCCAAAACAAGCCGCAAAAAGAATCTTACTATCGTTGAACAGCCACCCATTAACGAGAAATTGATTAAAAAAACGTTGATGTTTAAACTCTTTGACATCAATGGGAAGATAAATGTTTCATTACTTAACTACTACAGTTCCAAGAAGCAGTTTAAGATAAGTGCCAAGTCCCTTGATGTTTACCTTAATTTGGCCAAACAAAATGACAAAACAAGTAAGCAATTTGTGCAGATGTTGCTTAGGATATTTGTGTGGGATCCCAAGGAGAGAGTATCGATTAGAGGCTTATTAGAGGATCCCTTTTTAGAGTGCATAAATAGGGTATAAACGACAAAAATAAACAAGGCATACCATTAAACTAAGAATGTTCGGTAGTTTTTACAGAGGACTAAAATTAGTAGAATAGAATTTTTTATAATGCCTTCGATTGCCTATAGCCATAAATAATATGCTACATTTGGCAAAATTGTAATGCATTGGTACATAAAACATTTTCGTCCATAATATTCTGGGTAGCATATATTTTCTCCAAGATCGGAACTTTTGATGACTTGCTAAGAATTACAGAGAGTATGGCTAACGTATGCAAACGCATGGCTGGGACTACCGGGAGGCAGATCATTCGTATATACATGTGGAATGCTGTGTAGTACTTGACACCGTCCTGCATGGAAAAGACACCAAGGAACATTACTACATGAGGTGTGATGTAGTGCATGCATGACATGCGATGGTTTAACATATGGTATGACCCGCTACGTTTAGACTGTGATTTTGTCATATTTGTCATATTTGTCATATTTGTCATATACGCCGGCTTGGCGGGACGCTGGCTGCTCTCCAAATGTCTATTAAAATTTCAAAGATCTAAAAATAGAAAGGTGTCTTCGACATCAGTTCGGGGATATATTCGCATAATTACAAAGTGCAAGTACTACCGGATGGCTGCGTAGAATGAAAATTGCGAATACTAGTTGCAAAAAACTATTAACTGGGATGGTGTATGTGAAAGATGACTGGATATTTGAAAATTGGAGAGAAAATCGATTTTCCAATGTTTGGGTTCGGATCGAGGGGTGAAATTTTTTGCTGCCGATCATCAGTCTCGTTACATGGCCCGTGATATTTCCTAGATTGTAGTAATTCTGATAACATGACACTTCTAGTGATGAATTCTAATGGGCATCTTATCATTCATTTTGATTAAATAGTTCGTTGCAAGATTCCCATCGATACTTGGTGGGCTCGAAGCGACGACTCTTAGGATTAATTCCTTTAAATAAATAAGTTATATCGTCTCTTTCGGTGTATGTATGGCAGTTCGACGTCCAAAAAGCGAAATAACTCTATAGAATGCCTGATGTAGAGTTCGAATTCGAAGTTAACATCCATGAAGAGTCAAAATTCTCATCTAGAGAATCGGGACAATTTCTTGTTGGGGGGTTTATAATGGAATTGCTTTAATTCACTCCAAGATTCTCAATTCATATTTGAACCTGTGCTTGCAGTAATATAGATCAAAGAAACAATCCTTGACAGTTGAATCTATCTCTTCAAACTCATCTCTCTTGATGTCCATGACTTCACAAATGATCTTGTTGGATTCGACTGTTACTAGATTCAAAAGTAGATCTAAAGATTCGTAATACTTTTGAAGAACTTCCATAAAATAAATCTCATCCTTGTAGAGAAATGTGTTACCGCTAGAAATTCCAAAGCTTATAGATACAAATTGACGGAGTAAATCCCGGAACTGCTCTAGATTTTCGAGGGTGGAGTAATAATTGTGAATCCGACTTAAACCAACAGTTCCAGAAGATACCAAATGCTCAATCGCAGTAGCAATTCTGACATTCTGAAATTCGTTAATGGTGTCAGTTAGATCATTGAACCTTACAGAACCGGATTTCTTTTTAATTATGTCATTGAGATCGTTGATTAAACCCACAATTATCCCAAATGAATCTAAGTGGAAAGTTAATATTTCCATCATATCTAATACTTTATGTTCTTCATTATCAAATGAAGTTGGACTCGTATTTAGTTCATTATTCAATATTTGTCTTAGGATGGAATTCTCATAGTTGATTTCAAAGTTTTCATTCATTTCGGGACTGAAGGATAATACTTTAATAATAGATAGTTTGTAGGCTTCATTGGAGTTCCAATCATATAATCTTCCGTAATTATCCAAATAGTACTTACAGACATTAACTTTAGATTCGACGCTTAATTCATCAATAATATCGGGGATGTCCATAGTTAGTTTATAGTTGGTGAAATCGGCGTCATTTTCACATTTACTGATCCACTTCGTTGATTCTATAATGTATTCAATGATATGTTTGAATTGGTCTTCCGGGAACAAAAAATGAATAAAATATGCAAAAAAATTTTTGGTGTCTGTGTTGAAAGGATCCCGCTGAACTATTTGAGATTGTTGAAGTTTTTTGATACAATCGGTCAGTTCGGTGAGATTTAAGATTGTATCATCCAAATGGGTTTGGTATATTTGGAGGGCATGTTTGAAATCTTTGGTACGAAGTATCTGGGATTTTGCTAGTTGGACTAATTCAAGGTTATTTTGAAGTAACGAGAGATCCGGTGTTATTACATCATCAATATCGGTGATCTGAAGATGATTAGAAGGATTCAAAATATCAAAGCATTGAATGAGATAAACTATTATTCGTTCTTGGATGGTTAGCAATTGATCAAAAACTTGTAAGTTGCTTGCTCTTTTGATCGGGGGGTCCATAATAGGGGAAAGTTTATTTGTTATTAGTACAGACGTCTGATTCCTTGATTAGTGATGGAATTGGCTTTTAGGTTTTTGCAAGTGTCAAGGTTTGGCCTAGAAGACGGTTTGGTCTTTCCTTTATCTCCCCTCAAATTTTTATTTATGACTATAGTAAAAGTATTACTATTATATTAAAATGCGATATTAACGAAAGGGTCGTTGAGGTTAGAAAGACTCCTTCCGAGATTATATTCTGACGAAGGAGATAATTCCTTTTTCAAATTTATGCAATATCTGACACTATTTCGAAAACAAAAACATCCACGGGTTTATATATACTACGCTAGATATCAAGTGGGAAAATTTATGGCCAATTTACTTTTCTTTTTCTTCATGAGCGTACTACTTTCATTTCAATACAATAGGTTTGTTTGTCGAGTTTATTCTATTTAGAAGAACATGTCAAATATTTAAGGTTCTAGAGAACTATAACTTGGAAGGTGGGCTTCTAGTTGTAGGTCGTTGTTTGCTTGTTAACCTATGGTCTTGCCATTCAGCCTGGCTCTTAATAGCCCTTACTTCTCCTCTACTGTGGTACTGTGATAACTCTTCCGGCTCATTTCCGAGACATCTGTATGATGCACCTCGGAAGTCTACACAAAATACCGATATTTTAATGCTCCCTACATATGTCCTGCTGATCACAATTTTTTTTTTTTCTTTCACATCGGGTGTTTTTGCTTGTAGGACGTCTGCAAAGGTATCATCCCGTCTCTCTAATAACACTTTCATATCGCCGTGTCTAAATGTGGCCTGATTAAGTTCGTATATTCATTTCATTGTAGTGGGGAAGGTGCTTGTATAACTGGGGTCACACCAAAGTTTGGCTCTTTCTCCTTTAGTACTACTTTTGTCTACAAATGATTTTTAAAGCATTGTGTTCCATGTCATTCAGATATTTTTTGAAGCTTGGCTTATTCCAACGAAGATGAGATGTACTCTATAGACTTGCAGATTAAAATAGATTTAATTTTGTTTTGATCGTCATGGGGCACTGCTACTGCTGGAGAGAATGAAATTCTACCTATTGTTATTTCCTAATTATAATAGTCTATTAAACCTCTTTGTGGTTTGTATCCATTTCTTCGATGGGCATGCATCTTCGATATGTTCCATAAACCCTATTCCCTTTCGTTAGAACTAAGCGTGAAAACACCGAAATACCTTTCATAACCTTATAATTACTATCTTGTTCCATTTCTGGGGATCACGCCTATAAGCCACTTCCACCAACCATATGTACCCCTGGGGAATCAGTACTATAATCTTATGCTTCCTTGCTTTTTCTGGGGGGGTCATCAATGATTTGCTGTATCACGTGAAGGACGTTTTTTCAAAAATATTTTCTTTCTTATCTTATCATTGTTTTCCCTACAAATCCTTCGAAAATCAAGCCATCATTCACTAGGGGCAACTTTAGCCGGGTTCGTTTTTCGTTCAGGCGAGTGATGGTCTTCTCTTTCGACGATCTATTTTCAAGGCATATGAACAATGAAAAATATCTTGACATTAATGCAATCGAATACTTAATGACGTCGTTACCATACCTCCGCCTTTTTCAGTTTTGGGATACCAACCAAATGTACATGATAATTATACCAAGAAACATTAACACCAATTATACTTTATTGTTCTAATTGGTCATTAATTATCTGTAACTGGTTTAATCTGGAAGACTTCGACCACCAGATCTTCAGTGGGGGCAATAATATTATTACTTTACTCGCGTTTCACCTTAAATTTCAGTCTTATAGATCATGCGTCAAGAAAAAGTATTTGCACATATTCCAGAGTCGGGATGCAAAGGCATTCACTAAGAAGAACTATTTCTTCATTCAATGAACAAGTTCTAAGCTATAATTAGGAGATCGTCCTGCATCTCGGCCCTCCGCGGATGTTATCCGGAAGGATATCTGCGGCTCTCTTTTTCCGTTTTTTGGTGCGGGGACACCTCTGTCTATGATTTGACACTGTTAATACGTCAGCAAGACTTCCATGTACACTAATATTTCAAATTGCTTCATGTAAAAGTATAAATGTCTCTCTCGATTATTTTGTAGTGATTGAGTCTTTATAGCCAATATACTCAAAATGTTGGATTCGATCGTCTCAGAAAGCCCAAGTATCAAAACTGATTGTTCACAATCCAATATGTTACCAGAAGCTTCGATATACCTGGTCCCTGCAAGTTGGACCAGCTTTGAGTCTAATACCATTTTGCACTGGTATTAATGGTATAGCCCATTTAGGGCAAATTGTTCTTTCAAACCAATTCTAGATAGCTGGGAGACACGCCCCCTATAGAGGCCAAAGGGATTCTTCGCTCCACACCCCTGAATGGTCCCCGAATATTTGGCTAGATAACATCTATTGAGATTCGCCAAACACTGCGCCGCTGCCATAAGATGGCAAGCTTTCAGCCAGACTGGTAGATATCTTGAATGTATATTAAATCTCTTTGTTGACAGTAGTGGTAATCATTCAGAAAAATATCACATGGCAAGAAACAATTTCAACTTATATGATCGGTTTTTCGTACCATTCAAAAGGCTAGCCTCTTTAGTCGAAAACTTATTTATTATTTCTACCCTAGCTTCATTTCTCCAACATTACTCTCTAACAAGGAATACCCATATCAAAGCGCCGGTTATTATATTAGAGTCGTCCGCCCACCGAATAACATATATGGCTGCCAACAACAATATGGTCCACATTGCATTAGTGTAATTCACTTACTAAAAACCAGCGTGCGCTATGTTTGGTATATTTCCAAACCACATGATCTCCGGTTCCCACCGGTACAAAGGTTGGTCTGTTGGTGAAAAATTCGATTCAAGAAATGGTTTACTTAAGTTTCATCGTCGTCAAATATGGGCATTACGTTTTATGGCCAAGAAACCAACTCCTTCCAAGATATAGATGCCAATGTGTGTTTGAATCGGTTTTCTACTTATTTCGAAGTAGGTTTCAACTTTTTATCCTTATTGGGAATTTCAATATTGTCAAATTCCGTACTTGGGGTCATATGGCATAAAGCTTGACTCTTTGAATCATATATAGCAGGGTTTTGCGCTTTTTGTCAGTCAGGCCAGGAATTAATTCGTTATGATCACATTCAGGTATCCATTCATATGTTGTTGACCAAATGGGACCGGTTACGAAAGCTTGCTTAAGTAGATGCCACCGTATACCCCTAAGGTCCGAAACAATCGATGAAAATTAAAATCTTTGCATGTGTCAGTATTCTTTACCATTTGAAAGAATTTGACGTATTTGACGTTTCTGTCTTACTGCTTCCATCATATCCATTACCCAAATTGAATTTGTTCAGAGGTTATTAGGTTTCAGGTTTGGGAGAATGAGAAATGAAGACACTGAACAGTATAATAGCCCTAACCGCAACTACCTGGTAATGTACCAAGCACGAACTTGAATTATTTAGCAGGTATATTTGAAGGATTGGACATAATGTTTTCCTAGAGTTGTTCCTCCTTATTAATTGAAAAAGAATTCACGAAAATCCAACTCTTGTTTGCAAAGTTTGAGAATAATTTTCCTTGCCTAAAATACAATTTAACTGGCTTTGCTTTTGAATGCCAATTGTGTTTTTGAGTAGGTGCAAGACCCATGGGTTAGTTGATTTCACGGCTGTGGCGTTCCCAGAAATGTTGAAAGTCTATCCCATACTAGACTCTTTTGTCATATATTGAAGTTGGACCAAACAAGAAGATTTGCTCATGAAATAAGAGAACAACCGATCGAGTCAGTAATAAGAAAATAGATTCATTGTGATCCGAGTAAAGAATGAACTGTTGCAAGTGAATACTGTCCAATCAAAAATAAGGTAAGATTATATTGTTGTGGATAGAACTCACATACACTAAAAGTCCCTCAACAAATGGCACAAAGTCGGAGAAAAGAACTTCCTATAATTGCTCTTGTTCCAATCACCGAGATGCCAGAGGTTCGAACCATTGAATCATTCACCATTGCTATCATGCCTTTTAAAGAACAATTTTGCCAGAACTGTTTTTGATCTTGGGAAGACTTGATGACCAATGTACTCCAAATAAGTTTTCACTCCAAAGTCGCAAGTACGGTATTTTTTGCAATCAAAATAGATCCGGCTAAAGTTGCATGGCTATATTCGCAACATTACCACTATACCAGATTAAACTATCCCTTACTGGGGTTGAAAAGGGACAATTTAAGGTTTAGAATCATAATTCCCGTGTGATATGCGAGAGAAGGTATATCTAGAGATGATCCTTTGACCAGGGCTTTTGAAGATCTCGTGAAATAAGTTTATTGAAATCTGACATCGATCAAAATTTGAGATACAAGTTGAGGTACGCCCTTTAATTGATGAATGACATTCATTAGTTGTTTGATTATAATTCCTTGCTAATTTTGTTTCTCTTTACATGAAGAGAAACAATTCCCAGCTTCTAAGCAACCTTGACACTTGCTATTTACACTATACACACTATACACACTATACACACTATACACACTATACACACTGTACACACTGTACACACTGTACACACTGTACACACTGTACACACTATATAAAGGATACTTTACGTGGGCTGTGTTTTGAATTGACAATTGGCATCTACCATAATATTGGATATGAAGAATAGTATTTGCCGCAGTTCGTTTTTAAAAAGCCGTTGGATACTTGATAGGATTTCTTAATTGATCCAAATATGTGAATCATATCCTGCCGTCAATGAATTCTGGAAACCTGTTTTGATGGAAGATAACCGGTCTCTAATTCTGTTTGATAAATAGATAGACTTGGCTATTGATTCCCCAGTAACATCATAGTACATCTTGAGAGACTCACGGCGGCCCCAGTCATGTTTCTCGTCTAAGCAAATCTGATGGAAGTCTTCCAATTGTTTTTTAATATGAAGTGAGTTTGAAATCGAAAGACTATTCAACCACTTGTTGTATTCAAACGTTCCATGCTTCTTGAAGTGGATCTTCTTTCCATTTAGCAATTTAACAGAAACGATCCAGTTCACGGCACTAACGTTGGGACCAGCTTCTTCCCAAGGGTAAGATTGAAGCCAAAGGGCGGATTTCGTTCTTGCAGGATAGTAGACCTCTTGTTGAGGTGATTGACTTGGTCGTAACCGAATGCTTTCGCTAGATGTGGATAAGCTTTGTTTGTAACAAGGGGCTCTGATTGGGGATTGTGGGTATTGTTCTTGTTGAAAAGAAAATGCGTTCTTTTCTGCATCAAGCTTTGAGTGGTAATCATGTACGGAAGATTCAATTGTATTGGTATAGATGTCAGATAAATGTCCGTCGTAGCCTGAGAAGAGCTGCGTTGCGGTCATCATTGTTTTGTTGTCGGGAGATAATGACTTCAACTTGTATCTCAATGTTTTGTCGGTGGTATTATTTTCGATCCTGGCGTCCTTATTACTAACAGCATTGGCGAAACTGGTGGTACTACTATTTACCGCAACGCTACTTGACGTCGACGACCTTTTGAAGTCTTTATCGTTGCATTCTGACAGTTTTGCAATCTCATATGCATAATTATCTTTTTCATCCTTTGGAGTGAGAATCTTTTTCATTTTATCGGTTGTGTTTGGTGAATTGGAGTTTTCGCTACCTCTTTCCTTGATGGGCGGTGATAGCTTAACAGATATAGTGTCTTTAGTTTCACATCTTGAAGCAGTGTTGTATTTGAGATCCTGTTGGAATCTTTCCTGGTTGCTATCGTCATCATTGATGTTAGAATCTTGTTTGGTGTTGAGGGTTGTAGAGTAATTGGTTTTCATTTTCCTTTTGATATGGCTGATCAAATTACTCAAGCTGGTTTTCATTACTAATTGTTTCCTTTTTGGTTTGGCTGGGTTTGTTTGGGTGTCTTCGATGCTTTCTTGCTCGTGTCTGCTAATGGTGGTTGGAATAGAACTTTCAAATCCGTACTCAGTGTTGCAGTCCCATGATAGTCTCGCGGATTCGAAGGAAGATTCCTCATCGAAATGGGCTATTCTTTTTGGGAACCATTCGGAAAGAGGAAGTTTGGGCGATGTGACTGAAATGTCCAAGGAGTTTCTAGAATAACAGGTGTTGTTTGCGGTATTGCCGATGGTACCTCTAAGAAGAGTTTTGATTCTGTTCAGGATTCTTGAGACGTTTGAACGACAAGAGTGGTTTCTGGAGTTGGAAATTGGTGATGATATTTCAGATGAGACTAAATGAGTCGAAACTAAAGGTGCTAGGTATCTGAACTCCTCTGAAATTTTCTGTGTAGAGGTACACATAAGTGAAGGGATTTTGGTATCATCAAAGTTGATAGCCAACCCAGTGTAAGTTTGGCATACTACAGAATCGAGTTCTGGTTCTTTTGCCAGTAAGGTTCTAGAGTTGGTTTCTAAGTCATGAGAATTGGTTTTTGATGAACCCTTACTGGGAGCATTATAACTATAACTATATTTCCGTTGTTGTTCCGAAGAAAGTTCGAGATGTTTAGATCTCTCACTTCTAGAAACACGATGCTTGAAATGGTCCACAACTGCGTGGACAAAGTTTAAAGATGTCATGGTGATTTGGTGGTTTGGAGTTGGCTGCAGGCTTTCGATAGTTACTTGGTGACAATTATAAACTTGTGAAGAAGTAGTTGTATAGGAAGTTTGGTACCCTCACAAAGATGGCCACCTATTTGTGTATACAAAAATTTGGGTGCGAAATTTCATTACATGGCCCTATGGGTACAAATACAAAGTGTAGAAGTGAACAAAGATGATGAGGGGTAAATGCCTTGTAGAGCTGTTTAATGTAATGGTTTTTCTATCATGATCATAGTTTCAGTACGGGGAATATATTAGTCATTTAATCCAATTTTTCTTATTCACCAAATCTCTGGTTTTGAAAATATTTCAATTTTCTATAAAATTGTGGCGAATTTTCAATTTTGAAGAGTATACATCACATCAGAGCTGAAGAAGTAACCAATCATTTATCATTGTTCGGTAAATCCCCTTACAAGCGAAAACTATATCGGAATATTCTGTCCCCATAAACATGTCTGGGGGAAAGGTTGCACGAGTCACGTGCGTATCATGAAATAAAAAAGTTCAACGATGTAGTACAGTATAGTATAATCACAAAATGCTTCACCGACTGATAGGAATAGGACGTAGATGTGCCTTTAACCCTGATAAACTCAATCGGTTATATTCAAAGGCTGCACCACCAGCGAAGAAAGAAGCTTCTGACAAAAATGATCCCGCCAAAATTGAAGCTGATAGAAAAGAAGCTGCACAGGTAGCCATTCAAGCGGTCAAAGATATGGGGTCACTCTTTTCGTCTTCTGACGAAGCCACCCAACCAATAGATACCGAGCCTGTCTTCCAAGACCCCAAGATCTTTGGAACGTTGAGTTTGTTACACCAGGGTCAAGTATTGAAAGTATTGCAAGAGAAGTATGACAAAAAATGGCACAAGTTAACCTTACAAGATAAACATTTAGGATATTACATTGCATATGGGGACTGGGGGGTACGTGACGAGTTTGGTAACTGGAATACGTTGGAAGCGCCGCTTGATCTCCCATTCAAAGTTCCATCCAAGATCAAGACATCGAAACCTACCGCCACCACCACCATCAAAAAGCTCGATGATCTTGTAGTATTGGCCGAGACTCCAGTACGAATCAAACAGTTTAATGTGAAGAAGATGGATGCGGTGACCAAGTTCTTCATTTACGTGACGATATTTGTGTGTGTTTTTGCCATTTCTAGAGATAAAAAAATCGGGGAAGCTGGAAAGCCATTAGAAATAGTCATCGAGGATAGGTACGAGGTGGCCAGACAAAAGAGAATCGAGCAGGAAGAGGAAGAGGCCAGAAAGCTCGAAGAGAAGAAAAAGGCCGCTGCGGTACGTGGGAAGTGGTACTACTTGTGGTTAAAATGAAAGATTCGTTGTTTAGAATCTATACACTTGTACATAGGTTGTTAGTTATTCACATTGAGTATTATGGATAAAATTATATATTACACTTTAAGTTTATCGAATTGTTGTTAAGATGGATCAATGTCGAGTTGGTTTTGCCTATGAGGTTGGTGATTTTGGTTTTGTTTCTCCATTCTATGTTTTCTAATCCTCTTCGATATCGTCCTTGTCACTGTCTGAGTCTTCTAGATCATCTTCGTTCCAGCTTGTTTCTACTGTTTCTCTGACTCGCTTGACGTATTGGGATCTGTGGTCTTTGTAAAGGTTTGCAGCTTCGACGTTGGCAGGCGAGCTGATATTAGGGTCGTTTAATAAGGACTGGATGGACGTCAAAATAGAGGAAACATCATAGGTAGGAGACCATCTGTTCTGGAGAATGTCTAAACACAATTCTCCCGATGCATATACATTAGGATGAAACATTTCGCTTATGAACTTGACCACGGGAGGCTTATTAGGATATTGTTCATCGAACTGCAACACAAGACGGAACGTTCCATCTTCGAACGGAGTGTCTGACGGTCCTATGATAACAGCATTCCTGTGAGAATAGTTAGTATTATTATGAACAATCAGCTATCAAGCTTGGAAGTTTTTTCTTTCTTTCACTTACCACGTCATGACATTATCTGGTAACGGCGACGCAGATACACCACTCGGGGCATCTTGTTGCATGCGCTGGATGGTTAGTACGGAGGTCTCCACATTGGTGCAATCACCCACTGGGTGGAATTAACATACCTTAAAATCACGCATGAGTCTTCTTTTGGCAGGGGTGGACATCTTGGCTGAACGGATATATACAGGAGAGTACTTCTAGGAGGTTGTTCTAGTGTCAAAGACGGTTCTATGGCGGGATTGTGGTGGATATTTATATTAATTAGTCGTCTGGCCACTGTACATATGTTTGCCACTACTGAAAAAGCGAGCCGCACACGACACGCTAATTAGGGTGGATCGCTACTAACCCACACTGCAGGATCTCAATGGGGGTTTGGATGAGGTCATTGCTGACTAAGAAAAAGATAAGGCAGATGTCCCGACATGACCGCACGGTGTGAGATATGTCATCACAGACATGGTGAATATTAGTGTTGTTTTCATTTTGTTTTCATTGTTGTTGCTTCGTTGTGGTACTCTACATTTCCCTCTTATCTTTTTCTTTTTTCTGATGTATTAATTCTAAATACTAAACATAATTGCAAATTGTTAATAATCTGGATAAACTGAAGGAAATAAAAACCAGTCTCATTGACCCCCGTTCGACTTCCATAGGGAAGCACAGTTCATCCGGGAAGCACAGTTTCTTTTCTGGCGCTGGATTAGGCTTCGGAAAGCTTGTTGTAGACAACATCCACTACTTGCTTGACGTCCCTCAAGAAATCTTCGGAACCAAACTCTTCGAAAAGAGCTCCCACCTTGTTTTCCAATTCCTTGAAATCAGCATCCAACTTGGAGCTAGCTTGGTTTTGGGTTTCGACTTCGGATGCGGATTCCCCCCAGAATTCGGTCAAATTGTGTCCAGCACCATTGAAAGCCAAGATGTTAGGAGTACCGTCGAGTGGAATGTCACTCAAGACATCCTTAGTACCGTAAGCAATCAAGTTCTTCTTAAGTTGATCGGTCGAAACACCCTTGGAAGAAACAAAGTATTCGGATTCAGCACCTGGTTGAAGAGATACATAGTATGCCAATAATCCAGCAATATGTGGAGATGCCATAGAAGTACCAGACAAGGTAGCAGTGGCGGTGTCAGAACCGATGTAAGTAGACAAGATATTCAACCCTGGTCCAAAAATGTCAACACACTTACCGTAGTTGGAGAAGTATGCTCTGGCATCGGAAATAGTCGAGGCACCAACAGTGATGGCGTTTTCAGCAGAGGCTGGAGAAGTGTTGCATGCATCTTGGTTTTCGTTACCAGCAGCAACGGCAAAGTGAATACCAGCCTTGACGGCGGCGTTGACGGCCAAGTCCAATGCTGGTGACTTACCACCGCCTAAGGACATATTAGCAGAAGATCCCTTAAAACCCTTCTTTCCTTCCTTGACGGCCTTTTGATGGGAGGTGGCAGCAAATTCAACACCCTTAACAACGTCGGACATCGAACCCGAACCGTTGGATCTCAATACCTTGACGGCAACGATGTCGGCTTCTTTGGCAACACCGTAAGCAGAGGAACCGATAGTACCGGCACAGTGGGTACCGTGTCCGTTTCCGTCGACGTCAGCGTCACCGTATGGGATGGTGGAACCCCACTTGGCTCTTCCTTCGAATTCGACATGGTCAACGTTAACACCGGTATCAATGACGTAGGCAGTAACGCCCTTACCACCGGCGGTGTCATGTAAGTATTGGTTGAAGGAGTTCAAACTCAAAGGTTGTCTGTGAGAGACTCTAGCCAAACCCCATGGAGCACCTTTTTGAATTTCGAATTCGCTAGCGTGGACCATGGAGTCCTTTTCGACAAACTTGACCATTGGATTTCTTCTGATCAATTCGATGGTGTCGTCCAAGAAGAAACCAGAGTAACCGGTCATGAGGTTGTCGATACTGAAGGAGTCGGTGATACCACCTTCGGTTTTGAAGTCCTTGGTAGCAGCAAAGAAGGAGTGGGAGTCTTCAATCGACGACAACGAGTCGGCGTGGTTTAAAGCCACCCATTCCTGGTGGAAGGCGGCCTCGTCAGCACTGACGTCGTCCTTCAAAACAACGATGTACTTGTGGGCAATGATGTCTCTGACCGATTCCAAGTTGACGATAGGAGCCAACTTGTCGGACAACTCGATGTTCATGGAGTCGGAGACGTCGGCGACAAGCTTGCCGATGTCGTGTTTGGCGGAGTCAGCAGCAGCCTTGAGTGCAGGCATCTCAGGCAACTTGTCCTTGGTGGAGGGGAAAACCTCGATGATTTCCTCGAGAGAAGGAATAAGCAAACCTTGAACACCCATGGTGGTCAAGATGGCGAGAGCGACTGATTTTTGGAGCAACATGATTGGAGACGTGGGGCGGGAAGCGTGTTTAATGGTGGCCAGAGCTTGGAGAAGAACTGGACGATTTGGGTGTATTCCTTGGGTAGAACACTTGGATAAAGGAAGAAGAAGAAGAAGAAACGTATAAGCAGACGACAGTGGCGGCGTATTTAAGGGATGCGATACCACCCCAGTGGCGATAAGAAATGGGGCGCTTACGTCAGCAGCACCCAATTGTGTGCCCACAAAATGGTGCGCGCCAGCTCCGTAGTACGGGATATGGCACACTACTATTAATAGGGATGGCACAATGGCGATCGCCACGGTTGGAGGTCACGGGATTGCCTTAGCCGAGGCCATGAGTCACTACGTCATGGGCTTATCAGCTTATCGGGGCAACCCAGATGGTGTGCAAGTTGTTGGGCCAGCCAGTTGTCTAGGCAGAGGTGTGTAAGGCTATCACAAGAGATTAGTGGCACCCGAAGTACTGCATTAGTGCTGTTTGTATATATCCTTTTCTAGCTACCATTTTGTAGTGTCGTTCTCGTCCCTCATGTTCTGGACTTCTATCTAACTATGCCGTTTTCCTTCAACCACGAACGGATGTCGTGCTCGTTCTTACCCTGGCTGGCTGCCTGGTACACTATTTCGTGTCGGTATTTGTTCTCGGCTAGTATGTGGTCCACAGTGTTCTTCCGGCGTGCTACCGACTCATTCACACAGAACCACATGTGATTGGTGGTCTCAACGACCCCGATGTTTTTGTTGATAGGAAGCACCGGCTGATGGATGTGTGCAAACAATTGTCGCACCACAGCCATGAGTTCTTTCATGCTCTTGCCTTGGATATGTTGCACCGGTTGTTTGGAGCTACCACAGTATCCATTGGTACACCATTCTTGCCCGCACCCTTTGGTAAGCTGTAGCATGTACCGGCGTTCGATCCTGGCTTGTAGCTTGGCATGACTGGGATCGAGCTGTGCTATGTATAGCGGCCCGTAGCAAAAATCACATAGATTTAAGTCGGAACTATGGCTATTCTCTAGTAAGTTGACACAATTGTCATTGCTACACTTATTGATACTGACATGAACCGCTTCATTCATCTGCACCTTGTCCAAGTAGTGCATCTTCATGTGTTTCTTGAGGTCCTTGATCCGCAAGATCTTGTCACATTTGTAACATTCGGTGGTTCTGTTCCCACAGGTATTCTCGTGGTTGGTGAGGTTTTCGAATTTGTCTTGGTACGTATACTCTCCTTGGGGAACCACCAAGTGACAAAATCTACACTCGTGGATCTTGGCTGGACAGTCTGTTCCTTTGTGTGACCGTACCAAATCAATGAAGTTATTGTACGTCGTTTCTGTGCCACACTGTTGACATCCATAAGGTTGCGAATGATACATCTTGATATGTTTACTTTGTAGGAGCGGCAAATTGGTGTGGAAATCACACTTGTCACAATGCCAGTGACTGTCTGGTATGGTTTTCAAAAACACCTGGCCACATTTGGTACATCTGATGTTGTTCCGTACACAGAATGAATGGTGTAACATATACTTTTCTTCACCAATTTGTTTATGACAGTTGGTACATTCAATGAGCGGCCCGTCCATAGTGCTTGGAGATGCCTCTATTTTTGTCTTTTTTGCTCTGCTTTCCTCAAGTGTGGCATCTTCTTCCTCAACACTGATCTTCACTTTGGATTCCCCCGTCCATCCAAATGCAACTACATATAACCATTTCTCTTCGTCGTCTTCTGTATCGTCACTTGGATCAACCCATGCTAGTTTGTTGACCACGTCATCATCAAGCAAATTGACTAACACCTTCTTTTCTCGGGTATTGTTCAGTCTCTCGAGGTCAAAGTCTTGTGTCATCGTGCACAATTTGAAATTCTCTAGACTAACAAATCGGTCTAATCCCACCACCATGTCTGCATTATATATATCGTTATTGAGACTGGTCAACCTGATGGATATGGTCTTGGCATACTTGGTAAGGTCTATTTTATAAATGGAAGGAATGAATTTTGGATCAAGGAACGATTTCAAATTGTCTATAACCACCTCTTCGCTAGTGATATCGTAAATGTTGTTATGAGGGTCTGCATTGAAAGCTAAGAGTTGTTTATTGGCCAACTCCTCGTTTAGGGGAACCACATCTAGTACCACGTCGGTATCGATGATGCACGCAGTGAGTTTGTGTGGTGTGTCATTTATGTTCTCTATAATGAGCTCGTACCGCAAATTGTCGTCTTCTATGGTCAAAGTATCGCCCGTGGTCAAAGTGGTATAAAACTTGTTGAGCTTGTTCTCCAAAAAGAACTTCCAGTTGTGTACGTCACTGTAGACATGTTTCGGCTTCAACTGTAACGAATGGGCTTTGGGTATGTCTGTCACCAATTCTATAGTGACCGACGTGGGGTGAGCCAACTTCGCCAACACCGAATTAGGCAACCCTATCATATCTTCGCGGGGTGCTGAAAACTCCCTGACGCCGATATACGTTGATTTGAAATCATCTTCAAAGGTGGCGATCTTGAAGATCAACGGATGTGGTAGTTGGTTGTCGGGGATTTCGGCCACAATTGAAGAAAGCACCGATTGGGGCAATATTGCCTTGTTTGAATATGGCGGTAAGGCGATGTCAGGGCTAATGGATAGCTGGAAGATCATTGATCGAGAAGGAGTGGTGGGTGAAACGAATCTTCAAGGTCGTGCGAGATTTTGCAACTTCTACTTACAGTGGCGTGAAAGGATGGCAATAAAAAAAAGGGTGCTAGTTGGAGGTGTCATTCCTCTTTTTTTACCCTTTGTTCTTCAGTGTTCTAATCTTTCTACGTCTGTTTCTACGTCTGTTTCTACATCTGGTGATTCTGTGTCCTACCTCTCGTAATTCTATAGTATATTCTATTACCCTTATGTATATGTTCTATCTTTTCTCGGTAGATTTACTGTTCTTCATTAAAGACCTGGCACCGTCTCTGACCATGGGGCAGTAATGGTTTTCCAACAAGACATTTTCCCAGAGCGTGGCGGCTCCACTGTTGCAACGTTCCAATTCGACCTCGCGGTCCAATCTTTCGATTCCCAAAACATAACTTCCTTCTCCGCTGATTCTTTCTTCGGTGTTCCATAATCCCTTGATGGCGTCACCGTATCTTCCAATAAGCTTACCGATGAACTTCAACGAGGCCAACGACGTCTTTTCGGGGGTGTTAAGAATGGACATATACAATCTCTTGGTGAAGGCGGTGGCACGAGGCACGGTTCCGTTCTTGGATCTGAAGAAGATGTAGTCCAAACACCTCAAGAGTAACTCGGCTTTGGTCGACACATTGACCGAAGGCTTGTCTGGAACATCGCCGGTGAACGATAACGGGTCGGCCAAACGAAGCGATTTGTGACTGAACTCCAAATCACTGTCGAGGGAGAGGTCGGCCAAAAGAAGATACAATGAAGATACGAACTTGGACAAGTCGATGGACATTGGCAATTTGCCGGTGGATGCATGGTTGGATATTAATGTGAATGAGGTGGCCATACAAAGCAAAATGGTTCTGACTTGTTTTCCACTGAAAAGACCACCGGCTTCATCATCGTCGTCTGCATCATCATAGTTGGAATGTTCACTGATGATATCGGTCATGATTTCTCTCAATACTTCGAGGAAGTCTCCCAACAAGTCCAAGTTGGCCATTTTCCCAAATCTGGACAATCCTTCCAACACGGCGGCCATCAAATGGTTGGCGTCGTTTTCAGACGATTCGGTGGAATGGGTACCTGCCTTCAATACATGCAAGTAAAGAGTCAAGATCATCTTCAACACTTGTGCTTGATACTTTTCTCTTTCTTCGACGGTTATGGCATGTTCTGCCTTACGCATTTCTTCGTCGATTTCCTTTCTTTCCTTTCTGGCTTTTCTTTCTTTCTTGGACAAATGCACTCTGTCCTTCTTCTTCATTTTGGGTTTCTCGTCGTCTCTGTTGTTGTTGGGATCATAATCTTCCAATAACGACAACGAGAGGAACACATTTATCACCGATTCGTCGACTCTGAACTTTTTGTCAAGAATCGATTTACTCATGATTCGTACCAAATCGTGCGTTATATCTCCATTTTCTTCATCGTCCTTTAATAATGTTTCCAATACACGAAGACATTTGGTGAACACTTCCAAATCCTGGGGGTTGGTTGGTTTCCTGTTCAAACGACGAACAACGATGGTGAATACTTCGACGCGATGGTTGAAATGACGCAATGACGATGTACACAACTCACACGCAGCCTTTGCTGCCAACAATCCCTTCTTCACTTGGTCTTCGCCGATCTTTTTGTTGTTCTGGGAATTCGAATACGATACCTTGGCAAGAACAGCCAAGTTATCAACATAATGATTATAATTGGTGACAAGAGATTGTTCGAACGTACGGAGTCTGGCGACTTCTTTGGACACCTTTTCTCTCTTTTCGGCAACGGTCAACGGTCTGATCTTGTAGGTAGGAGCCAACGATTTGAATACTGGAATAAGGGCCATGATGGCCAATTGTGAAGTCACAAGATTCTTCGATTCGGACATTCTACGTAATCTGGTCAAACATTGATAGTTCTCTTCGGGATCTTCAATTAGTTTGGATGCAAGGTCGGCCACTTCTTCTTTTATCTTCGTAAGCTTTTCTTGGGGAGAAAGGAGCGAGTCTTCATCTTCTTCTTCGTCGTCGTCTTTGTCTTTCTGATCCTGTGCATCGTCTTCTACAGATTGGGCTTCGGCGTCCTCGTTTGTGGCAGCTTCTTCTTTTTCGTTTTCTTGACGTTCTAGCACCACTCTTTCAATTGTACCATCTGCTCTTTTGATGGGCAACCCTTCTATCGAGTTGGCATCAGATTTGATTTTTCTCGGTTTCAATTCATAGTCTTGTTCTTGGTTATCCCAATCTTGGGGTTGTGATTCTTGTTCGTCTTCGATGTTGTTGAAGAAGCCGGTGGAGAGGGCTGCATCCTGGTCTAGCTTTGACTTCTTTTTCTTGTCCTGATCCTTGGATCCGTTCTTTCTTTTACCCATGGTGGTTTGGAGATGGAATAGTTGGCATCTCATCGAGAAAAAAAATACATGGGGCCAGTGTCGCGGGTGGGTGGTCTGGCATTTGCGACAAACGTTAGCATTGTTGCGACAGACTGTTGCGACACCGTTTGAGACAGCGTTCGAGACATCCCGACACCCCCCGACACCCGATCACGTGACCGCGAAATGGCGCCACCGCCAACCATCCCCGTCGTACCAACCACCCGATAACACCGCCAAAGTCCCCCCGTGATGGTCCACCCAGACCGCTGCCACCACCACCGCCAGCCAATAGGAAGGCGGGTCAGGACGCGCCCCCGCCAACCACACCACCAGCACGGCCGTCCGCCGCCGAACTCCGACGCCCGCATCCCCCGCCCATCACCCCACGCCTAACACCACCCGTCGTACCGGGTGCACCGCATCGACCGGAAGCCCCGTCGTACCGGCCAAAAAATTTTAAAGACCCCAACCGCAGGCCCCGGTTGTTTATTTTCCTTGGGGCCTCTTCGTATAAAGCGACCCTACCGCTACTGTTTTTCTACATCTACACCAGATATCTTGCTAGCGCTACCTCCGATGAATAACACCAGCTCGCCTCTCGTTGACGGGCTTAACCAGTTCCGGTCTTCGCCATACGTCGTCCGGGCGTCCGAACTCTGTGCCAGCGTTAGCTGGTGGCAGTGGGCCATCAGCTTTGTCGTGGTGTGTTTGACCTACGACCAGGTGATGTACCAGTTGAGAAAGGGCAGCATCGCCGGCCCGGCCTACAAGATGTGGCCCATCATCGGGCCGTTTTTGGAGTCGTTGGATCCCAAGTTCGAGGAGTATCTCGACAAGTGGAACTCGGGAGCATTGTCGTGTGTTTCGATCTTCCACAAGTTCGTGGTCATTGCCTCCGACAGAGACTTGACCAGAAAGATCATGGGGTCGCCCAAGTACGTCAAGCCATGCGTGGTCGACGCCGCTTATAAGATCTTGAGACCCACCAACTGGGTTTTTCTCGACGGCAAGGCCCACAGTGACTACCGCCGTTCGTTGAATGGGCTCTTCGCCACCAAGGCGTTGGAGATCTACATCAAGATCCAGGAGAAGTACATGGACCTCTACTTGGAAAAGTTTGTCAGCTTTGATTCGCCCCGGGAATTTTTCCCCGAGTTCAGAGAACTCTTGTGTGCCATTTCGTTAAGAACGTTCTGTGGGGATTACATTCTCGAAGAACAGATCGCCGAGATCGCCAACAACTACTTCCACATCACCGCCGCCTTGGAGTTGGTCAACTTCCCCATCATCATTCCCTACACCAAGACGTGGTACGGCAAGGTGCTCGCCCACAAGACGATGAAGATCTTTGAGAAAATCGCCACCATGTCCAAAGTACACATCAATGAAAACAACGGCAAGCCTACCTGTGTGGTGGACGAATGGATCTATTTGATGAAGAAAGCCAAGCAAAACAAACTCGACAAGTCGTTCTCGGAAGCCGATTCCAACTTGTTGCACCGTGAATTCAGCGACCGGGAAATCTCCGAAGCCATCTTCACGTTTTTGTTTGCCTCGCAAGATGCGTCGTCGTCGTTGGCCTGTTGGTTGTTCCAAATCGTGGCCGACCGTCCCGACGTGGCCACCAAGATCAGAGAAGAGCAGTTGAGAGTCAGAAACAACGACCCATCGGTGCCATTGGACTTGGACTTGATCGCCAACATGACCTACACCAACAACGTGGTGAGAGAGACCTTGCGTTATCGTCCGCCGGTGATCATGGTTCCGTACGTCGCCAAGCAAAAGTTCCCCATCACCGACTCGTACACCGTGCCCAAGGGTGCCATGATCGTGCCCACGCTTTATCCTGCGTTGCATGATCCAGAGGTGTACGAGGACCCCGATTCGTTCATTCCCGAACGTTGGGAATCGTCGACCATCGAAATGGAAAACCGGAACTGGCTTGTGTTTGGCGTCGGGCCCCACAAGTGTCTTGGTAAGAACTATGTGTTGATGATGTTCACCGGGATGTTGGGCAAGTACCTCATGAATGCCGACTTGGTGCACCACAAGACCGAGTTGTCGGAACAGATCAAGGTGTTTGCCACCATCTTCCCCAAGGACGACTTGATCATGGAGTGGAATAGAAGAGACCCCACCAAGGTATGAGGCAGCGGAGCAGCAGGGCAGCAGAGCACCGGCGGGCCCCCAATAGAGCGGCGGGGCCGTGTGTGCGAGCAGCCGGTGGTTCCCGACTCGCGGTAGCTAGCTTGGATAGTACAATGTTATATACTAATTGTTCGAAGGCGGAGTTCTGTAGAGAAGGCTCATCAACGTTGTGGTGCCGGCGGCGTGATGCGGAAAAGGCCCGGACCGCAGCAGTCAAGCCCGTCCTGCACACAGCCCGAGGATGCGACCATCACCAACTGCCCAACACCTCCATCAAACCACACTCCACACTGTACCACACTACACACCTTTGGCGATGGACGACAGAAACGGCAGCACCGGCGGGTCCTCTTCGGGGCCGCCTTTGGCCGGCGGGTCTTCTTTCGGCCCGGCCACACCGCACACCGACAGCTTGATGGGGACGGTGGCGAGGAGCGCCTACCTGGCCAGCTACCAGCTGATGCCGGCGCTCTACACGTCGAGCACGCCGTATGTGCCGACGTTGCCGGCGATCTCGGTGCCCAAGCGCAGGCGGAGGAAGCAGCGGCTCTTCCAGCGGGACATCGAGAACCTCCTCTACGCCATGGGCGACCGTCCGGTGAGCACCGACGCCACCGTGCTGTGTCTCGACGACATCTTGCTGGAGTACTTGGTGGACTTGTCGCACCAGGTGTTGAGCTATTCGAGATCGCAGGGCCGGTCACGGATCAAGATGAACGACTTGGTGTTTGCCTTGCGGAACGATCCCCACAAGTTGGCGCGGTTCCAGTACATCATCGAGCAGAACCACCGTATCCAGAAGGTCAAGAAGATGTTCGAGGAGAAGACGGGGAACTTCGGCGACGGCTCGGCGCCGCAGGGGGGCGGGTCCGACGACGGCTCGGGCGACGACGACGACGTCGACGACGACGACGACAACGACGGCAAGCACGACGAGCCCAAGAAGAAGAAGAGGAAGGTCACGGGGAACGTGATGTTCAAGTAGGAGTGGGGTGTCCTGCGGGCTCCTAGTGAGTCTTACAGTGTCTAGTGTCTAGTGTCTAGTGTCTAGTCTAGTGTCTAGTGTCTAGTGTCTAGTGTCTAGTGTCTAGTCTCTAGTCTCTAGTCTCTAGTGTCTAGTGTCTAGTGTCTAGTCTCTAGTCTCTAGTCTCTAGCGTCTCTAGTCTAGTGTCTAGTCTAGTCTCTACAGTCTCTTAGTCTCTACAGTCTCTCTCTCTTTATAGTATTGACATATGTCTACCTCATTGGCTTCAAATTATTGTAGTTCAATTGTAGCGAGTCCTTGGGGCTTTTTGTACATAACTGGATGGGGCTGTGATAATCTATTGCGATTCGGGGATTTGGTTTTGTTCCTTTTCATTACCTGGAACAGTGCCGTCGGCGTCGGCTGCCAAAGGAGGAACAACTGGTTCTTCCTTGACATCAACCACCGATTCAACGTTGTCGGTCTCAGCTGGTGGAGCCTCTTGGACGACTTCGTTGATCTTTTCGGCCACTTTTTCAGCCCCGCCCTCGACCTGGTCCACCACTTGTTCGACCACCGGTTGTTCGGCTGGTTTTGCTGGCTCAGCAAACGGGGTTTCCTTGGCCCCCTTTGGGCCGGCAGCATCGATTGGCACGGCAGCAGCTG
Organism: Suhomyces tibetensis; assembly: GCA_030570835.1. Classification (NCBI taxonomy): domain Eukaryota; kingdom Fungi; phylum Ascomycota; class Pichiomycetes; order Serinales; family Debaryomycetaceae; genus Suhomyces; species Suhomyces tibetensis. Next base: position 245,300 of record JAJLWT010000016.1, read on the forward strand.
CACTCGACTGGAATTCCGAGGCGGCGTTGGCGGAGCCGGAGGCGGCGTAGTCGGCGATGCTGGCATGGAAAGTGTTGCAGTCGAAATCCCAGCCTCCCAATGCCTTCGAACTCAAACATTGGTCCTTGGTCCATGGACTGCCGTAGATCAACGGCGAGTAACGCACGTAGAACACAGTGCTCAACACGGCAAACACGGCAACCGTGGCGTATCCGAGCTTCTGTAAAGCCTTCGATCTGGCCATCAAATAACTGACGACGATTTCAAGCGTATGGCCCAACGCCAAAATGGCAAAGTACAACGCTGGCAAGTAGTGGTGTAAGAATAACTGTCTGCCCATGATGAAGAACGGCAAGTAGTGTAAGCCCCATCCCACCACGTAGGAGAACATTTGTTGGTTGAAATTGTAGACGTGTTTGTTGTCAGCAATGACTTGTCCGGTGTGCCATTGGAGAACCGAGATGGTGAAATGGATGGAGAATGCAACCACGGCAATGGTGGTGGCCCACCACACAACGGCGTTACCGAGGAGGTACACCTGTTTGTTGTCTTTGCTCCAGTAGTTGATCCCTCTCAACAATAATGGCCACGACTCTGGGGTCGATTGCCAGTTGTGGTGGTCGGTCAATCCCTGGTTGATCTTCCACATTCTCTTGTGGGACTCGACGATCTTTTCAACCAAGGTCAACGCTGGGTAGTTGACCAAGTCAGTTTCGGCGTCGGAAATCAAGTCGTTGGTGTTGGTTTCAATGTACCAGTGGGTCAACGGTCTGGCCCCTTGCGAGGCCGTGGTGACCTCTTGTTGCTTGAAGCCCCAATCGGGCAACTTGGATTCGGAGGAGAACAAGTAGTGGCCCGACATGGCATGTTTCAACTTGAAAACGGTTTCCAAAGCCCTGACGTTGTGTTTGGCATCTTCGGTGGTACTTTTGTGGTCGACGATTTCAACGACGAAATCGTCGTTGGCATCACCCTCGAACCCGTCGTATCCGTAACACGAGGCTTCCTTTTGCCAGTCACGTTCGGTCACCGGTGGCTTTTCGTCGTGGGAGTGCAATCTTCTGCCCGAGTTGACGTGCTTCAATCTGATCTTCATACCATCGGCCAACGGAACAAACTTGTCGGTGGGAATGGTGTCGTTGTAAGGCTCGATCAACCAGTCGTTGTTGGAGTCCAAGTGGGGGTACAAGGTGATTTGTTGCTGCTTGGAGCCGGTTGGGTAGAAATGGTTGTGCGAGTGCAAGTAGCCTCCGAGGGTTTCAACATGGCGAATGGACACCACCGAGCCCAAGCCGACGTTGGCGACAATGTCATGAGGAATGGCGTTGCCGGCCAATCCCGATCTGAACGCAGAAGACATGAAGGCGGAACCATCGCCTTCTTTGTTCAAGATCTGGAAATGGACGGCGAAGAAGAGCACATACAACAAGGCGGGGATTCCCAACAAGATGGCGCCTCTCGAGACAAAGTGGGCGGCGACCTTCTTGGACGACACCGTCAAGTCTCCGATGATGAACCACAACTGGTAGAGGCACATGACGCCGACCCAGGCAATGGTGAATAACCCGACCCATTTGGAACTGACGGCCAACCCGAGGGCAACACCGCAGCCCACCAAGCTGCGGAACCACTGCGAGGTGAAGGGCACCTGGATCTCGAACTTCTTCCAGGTGTAGATGGCGGCAGCAATGAAGAAGATCAACGGGGAGTCCAACAAGATGTACCTGGAGATGGTGACGGAGGAGTTTTCGATGATCAACAAGAACGTGGTGGCGAAGGCGATGGCGGGGCGGACGCCCGAGCTTCTCAACGTCAAGTAGCAGAGCACGATGGTTCCGATCCCCAACAACGCAGGGAACTGTCTCAACAAGACGTAGGGGGTGGACGACGGGTAGATGTCGCCGATGTTTTTGAAGTCAAAGTCGCCGGTGAAGCCGCCGAGGACCGCCACTCCGGCGTAGAGCATCTTGGCCAACGGAGGATGGACGTCCATGAAGAACGTTCCCAAGGTGTACTTGCGGGCAAAGCCGCCGAAGTGGACCTCGTCGAACACCACCGAGTTTGGCGTCGACAAGTTGTAGAACCGGACAAACAACGACACCACCAAAAGGGCGGCGAGCATGTGGAGCTCGTTGGCGGCGACCAGCCGTTTCTTGGGCAAGGCCGGCGCCGGGTCGGTGACCAAGAACGAACGGAGATGGCCGTTGGAGTATTCGGGGGCCACCAACGGGTCGACGGTGAAGACGGAGGCGGACTTGGAGGCGTTTTTGGCGGCGTTTCTGGCGGCGTTTTTGGCGCCGGTAGCGGCCGGCGATCTGGAGGTTTTTGGTTTAGCCATTGGTCGAAGTGGGCCGTCCCTGGATGTGATGGATGGGGAGAACGTGGAGGTGTTGATGATTTGGAGGTGGAATCAGCTGGGCGTGTGGTGAAAAGTGTCCTTTTTGGGCGTGCAGTGTGCAGGAAAGACAACAGGGTGTTCACTAGGGATGGCGAGGCGCGTGCGCGTGGGTTAGTAAGAAAGTGACAGACATGTGAGGACAAGAACCGACAAAAGACGGAAATTGGCAGAAATGCGAGGACACGAACACTGACAAAAGACGGAAATGTGACGGAAATTGGCAGAATTTGACTGACAAAAAAAGACGGACAAAAGTGTCACAAAACCTGGCAGAAGTGCACCGACAGACAAAACAGGCAAGAGACAGACAGCTCCCAAGCACAAGCTGTGGTGAAAATACCGTCTACGGTTGGAGTGCTGGTGGGGTCTGCACGTTTGTTGCACCAGCCAACATGTCAACGACTTTACCCTTCAAGAGCAGCTCAATCTGCCACCAAGACTCTACGGTGTCCTTGCAAGGTAGTAGTCTTTATCCGATCTTCGGCTCGGTGTATTGCCAAGCTACAACGGCGAGCCCATGCATGGAGCAACAGACCTAGACCGATTCCAGATGTGGAAAGCGCAAGTGTCCTATGACTACAAAACAGCCGAGCTACGTAGGCCAAGCTACGTGGGCCAAGCAAAGTAATGGCCGTCCTTCAACAACAGCAAATGACATTGCCGCTTCGCTTTCTATTGGTGGCATGGGACGAAAACGATGGCCCCGCGGAAAAGGAATTATCCACTGTGACAATAATGCCTATGCCAATATTCACCATGCCTAGCTTAAATGCTTACGAATCCTACTCAAGTTAGTCCCAGTTTGTTCCGGTGCTAATGGACTAATTGGGCTCACATCACCTAACGCCGTGCCAATGTAGTCTACTTCATCAATGCAATTGACAGAACGCAATTCTGACCAGCTCGTATATTATGGGACATCGGAACCCCTCGGCTGGTTGGGGGAGGACCGATTTGTTCCTTGCGTTCGACACCACTGCCACATAGCCCAATTTCCATAATAGGAAGGCTTATACGACATTTGTGTTCATCAAGAATTATAGTGGTGGTTCTAGCTCGGATCTGCATGGGGTGCCATTGTTCGTCAGGGTGCAACCTGGCTGCATTTTTCCTTGGCAGGGGTTCGTTGAATTCGGCGAAAGGGTCGATTTTCAGGGCACATTTTGCGGTAGAGGTGTTGTTTCCGATGGAATGGCAGTAGAAGCGCAAAAGGTTGGTGATGATCTTCAAGATGCGAGCGCAAATTTCACCCCGGTAATCGCGCGCCCAATTGGGACATTTGCGCTCACCGTCCTCTGATGCTTTAATTAACAACCTCAATCCATCAGATAAAATTACCAACATATCCTGAGTTGATTAGTTACATGGTATCCCAAAAAACTCCCTAACAAGCTGCACCATTCACCATGATTGACTCAGACATACTACGGATCGCCCCCGACGAACGCGTCGGGCTCGAGGTCCGACACTTGACGGTGGCAGTCAAATGCGGCGCTACCGACGAAGAGCACGCCGCCGGAGAACCCCGAATCTTGGACGACGTATCGCTCGACTTGGACAGCGGCGGACTTTTGGCCATCATGGGAGGCTCGGGCTCCGGCAAGACCACCTTGCTTAATGTGCTCTCTCAGAAGGTCGGCATTGAAAACAAGAAGCTCGCCTTTTCGGGCAGTGTCGAATACGTACGACCGGGTTCCCGCTCGTCCAGGCCCATCAAACATGCGTACATGCTCCAGACAGATATATTTGCCCCCGGATTGACGGTGTACGAGACCTTGCAGACGCAGGCCGACTTGAGGCTTCCTCCAGACGTCTCCAGCGCTGAGAAAACGGCGTTGATAGCTTCGCTATTGCAGGTGTTGGAATTGGAACACCTTTCGCTGGAAAGAATCTGCTCCTTCGCCACACATAGCACCACGCTCTCGGGCGGAGAACAGCGGAGGGTGTCGTTGGCAGTGCAGTTGTTGGCCAAGCCGGCGGTGCTCTTCTTGGACGAGCCCACCACCGGGTTGGACACCTCGAGCTCGCTCAAGCTCGTGGGGGTGCTCAAGAAGCTTGCCTCTCCCGAGTACGGCATCACCATCGTGATGTCGATCCACCAGCCGCGTCCCGAGATCCTGGTGCTCTTTGACCGGTTCTGTCTCTTGACCAGAGGCGGCCGCATCGTGTACTACGGAAACTTGGTCGATTCGGGCCGCTATTTCGCCAACTTGGGGGTCGAAACCCCGTCGGCGCTGATGACCCATATCGACTACATCATGGACCTCTCGGTGAAGGACACCTCGTCAAAGCTCCTCGAGGAACAGTCGTCGCTCCGCATCGACACCTTGGTCGCCAGCTGGAAACAGCACGCCGCGGTGCCGCCACTGGCACTGACCCCGAAACAGGACCTCAAACATTTCGCCGACAACAAGACGTTGTTTGCCCGGAACCCCAACGACAAGATCTCGTTCTGGAGGGAGCTCTCGGTGCTCACAAGGAGGACGTTCGTCCTCACGTACCGGGACACCGCCTCGCTAGCAGCCCTCAACATCGGCTCGGCGCTCTTGGCCGTCACCACCGGTTGGATGTTCTTCCGCCCCGTCCACGATCTTGCCGGCATCCGGACCACCACTTCGAGTCTCTACGTGATGTTGGAGATCATCGGGTTCTGTCCGATGTTCTTCGAGCTCGAGCGTCTCTGGTCCACCGACGGCATGTTGTTCTATCGCGAGTACGGCGAGAAGTACGTCTCCATCACCGGGTTCCTCTTGTCGAGACGGCTTGGCAAGCTCGTATTGGAGGACCTTCCCGTGGCCGTGATCTTTGCCTGCATCTCCTACTTCATGTGGGGCCTCCGCATGGCCCACGACACCGGTGGGCCCGCCGACGGCTCGTTCTTCGGCATCTACCTCGCCGTGGCCGTGCTCACCAACTTCATCGGCATGGGGTCGGCGCTCTTCGTGTTTGCGGTGTCGCCCGACTTTGCCGTGTCGTCGCTCGTGTTGAATGCGTTCTACCAGCTCCAGAACTCGGCCTGTGGCTACTTCGTCAACGCCGCAACCATGCCGGTGTACGTCCGGTGGTTGAAGTACATTGCCTACTTCTGGTACGCCTTTGGGGCGCTCACGGCGAACCAGTACTCGGGGTGGCATGGCGACTGTCCCTACGAACCGTCCGACTCGCGATGCCAGGAGTTTTCCGGCGACTATAACCTCGATGTGTTGGGGTTTCCGGTGGACTGGGTGGGCGAGCCCATAGGCATCTTGGTGGCGTGGTTCGTCGGGTTCTACGTGATGACGGGGTTGGCGTTCTACTTCAAGAGCTTCGACGTGAGCATGAGCAAGACCAAGAAGAACAGAGTGGGTGAGGAGGAGGAGGAGGAGGAGGAGGAGAATGGTCAAGACGAGAATGGTCAAGACGAGAAGACCGAGAAGAAGGAAGGGCGTTTGGACCCGACCTCTCCTTCCAATCTTGTTTCTGTTTCGAACGGACAGAAGCAACCTTCGTCTGCTCCTGCTCTTGCCTCCATCTCTCTTCTCATCTCCAACATCTCGCTCTCCATCACCAACCGCAACCTCTGGAGACAGCCGACGCTCGAGAAGACGCTCCTCGACAACGTGTCGGCGACGTTCGAGGCCAACAAGGTCAACGTGATCATGGGGCCCTCCGGGAGCGGCAAAACAACCCTCCTCAACTATCTCTCGTACCGTCTTCCGCGGTCCTCGAGCTACACCTTCCAGGGAGCTCTCCGCTTCAACACGTACCAGCCGGTATCCCGCGAAGAGTTGGCCCGGATGTCTGCCTACGTCACCCAGAACGACAACTCGCTCATCCCCAACCTCACCGTCCGGGAGACACTCTACTACCAGGCCAGGCTCCGTCTTCCTCCCACCGACCACCAGAGCCACGCCCGTACCGTCAACTCGATGATCCGTAAAATGGGGTTGGTGGACTGTGCCGATACGTTGATCGGTTCGGCCTACGTCAAGGGGATCAGCGGCGGTGAACGCAGAAGGGTGTCGATCGCCATCCAGTTGCTTTCCAAGCCCAAGATCTTGTTCCTCGACGAGCCCACCTCCGGGTTGGACTCGTCGACCTCCGTCAACATCTTGGCTCTTTTGAACGACCTCAGCTCCGAAAACAACACCACCATCGTGCTCACCATCCACCAGCCCCACCTGCAGATGTTCTACAAGTTCGGGCTGCTCTTGTTGATGGCCCGCGGCGGCCGGGTGGTCTACAACGGGCCTGTTTCGGCGGTGGAGTCGTACTTGAACGCCTGTGGCTACCAGGTGCCCTGCGAGATGAACATTGCCGACTACATGTTGGACTTGATCTCCAGCGGTGCCGGCGAAGAGAACAACGACAGCGCCAGAATCGACTCGTTGGTGCAGAGATGGCAGTGCCAGCACTTGGGTGCAAAAAGTGACTTGGGTGCAAAAACAAAACATGACAAAGATGCCTACGGTAGCACCACCGACACCATAGAAGATACAGGCATGGATACCACCGGAGAATGCACCACCGATGTCTCGAGCGACGTCCCCGCCCGGGCTCTAGAGGTCGCTGCTCCGTCACTGCCCGTCGACATCTCCTCCCATGTCACCCCACGCTCTCCCCTCTGGGTCACCTTCCCTACCATCACGTCTCGGCAGCTTCTCAACTCGCTTCGCTCGAAGGACGTGCTCATCTCGCGGGCCGGCCAGACCGTCTTCTTGACCATCATCCACACCCTCTTCTTCACGCCGCTCAACAACAACAAAGAGGGCATCGACAACCGGTTGGGGTTGATCCAGGAGGTGTTGAACTTGTACTACGTCGGGCTCCTCAACAACATTGCCCTCTATCCGGTGGAAAGAGACATCTTCTACCAGGAGTACAAGGACGGCACCTATGGCGTGTTCGAGTTCAGCATGTCGTACTTGATCAACGAGTTGCCCATGGAGATCCTCCCGTGTCTCTTTTTCAGCAGCTTGATCGTGTTTGCCTGTGGGTTGCCCCGGACAGCGGGCATGTTCTTCACCATGTTCTTCAGTGGCTTTGCCGCCATCTCCTGTGGAGAGTCGTTGGGGATTTTGGTCAACAGTTGTTTCAACCATCTCGGGGTGGCCACCAACATCTTGACCAACACCGTGATCTTGGCCATCTTCATGGGGGGCACCATGTCGTTGAACATGCCGCCGTTTTTCAAGGTGATCAATTATATCAGTCCCATGAAGTATGGGGTCGGGGTTTGTGCCAAGTTGGGATTTGCCGGCCAGAAGTTCGATTGTGGCGGCGTCGACGGGTGTCTTTTGAACTCGGGGGACGCCGTGTTGGAATACTACAACTTGGACATCAACTTCGGCGGTTTTTTTGCAGGGTTGGTCGCTTGCGTAGTTGTATATAGATTATTGGCAGTTGCAGCCATCTACGTGAGAGTGAAGCATTTTAATTAGCGGCAGTTTGCGCCCACTGCATGGTGCAACGACTGCACCCTGCACCATCTGCAACAACCATCAAGCCCCGGGCACAATTGCACACATAATAGACAAATTACACGTTAAGTTCCGTAGAATCCGACTGCACCACTGTTGACGTTTTAGCCGTATGGATGTCATCCTAGATGCCTCAATGGGCGCATCTTATAGATAACGCACCTAACCCACGCATGCCCCACAAGCTCCGCAGAGCCCAACGCGCCCCACCACGCCAGATCGCTCGCTTAACCCACGCATATTCCAACACAACATTGTGCGGACTTCAACTTCCCGAGCAACCTAGAATACGCGATGAGCCCGATCTGGAAGTTGATGTGGCCGGCCAGAGACTGTCCAGTTACACTTGTGGTGTACACCAGTGAACAAGTCTTGGGCATATGGTACAACTGTCTGACCCATATCACCTCCGGCCCCGGCCCACCTCTTCCGACCTCTTCTTCACCCCTTCTTCACCCATTGTCCCACCTCTTCTCCAGCCGCTCATATCTTATCTTTGATCTGATCGCGCACTCCCCCCACCACACAACAACACCCCCAAAGAAGCCATCGTTTGAGGTGCCCGCCTTGAAGTTCACCTCCAACGCCGGCTGCTGATTGGCCCAGTCGCCCGCCCGTGGAGCCCCCCGCCGGCTCGCTTGGCCTATCCCTCGTATCTTTCGACGTTGCTCACTACTCTACAACCAAATCAGGCACTTCGTCCTCACCACTACCCTCTCCATCACTGCTCCCTCCACTCCTACACCACCCCTTAATTTTCCCGCTACCACAATAAATCTGGGTGCCACTTTTTTTTGTATACCTTCGAACGATCTCCTCCCCATGACCTACTCTTATGTGATCGAATGGTATGTAAAAACTAGCCACACGGCCGAACCGCGCCGGGCAAACTTGCGGTTGCATTTTTACCTTCCCAAAACTAACACTCTAGGCCACACGTCGACCCTTCGATAAGATCTATCCAGATCACAGGGTCCTTCGATAACTGGTCGAAATCATTACCACCCCAGTCAGTTACCACCTCGTCCTTTTCCCAGACCGTCTCCGTTCCGGCCCGTGAAAAAGTCGTTTTCAAGTTTGTTATCAACGAAACCGATTGGTGTGTGGGTAGACACTACAGCACCGAGTTTGACCAAAGTGGATTGGAAAATAACGTGATCCAACCACACGAGTTGGTTGAAGACAAAGACCAACCCGAAACTCCCGTGAAGAACAGCCTGGTTCTTGGTTCGGGAATAATTGCAACTCCTGGAAAGTCTTCTGCTGCTGGTGCTGCTGATCCGGTTAAGTTATCTGATCCCACCAAATCTGTTGATCCAATCAAGACTCCAGAACCAGTAAAGGCTCCTGAACCAGTAAAGGCGCCTGAACCAGTAAAGGCGCCTGAACCAATCCCAGCACCCGAACCAATTAAGGCGCCTGAACCAATCCCAGCCCCCGAACCCTTAAAGGTTCCAGAACCAGTTGCTGCTCCAAAACCCACCAAAGCTCCAGAATCCCTCAATTCTACTGAACCTATCCCAACCAAGGCCACCACGGCCCCCGCCGCAACCCTTGCCTCTGGACCAAATTCATTGAAGGAGAAATCAACCCCAAAACCTGAATCTACTGATCTGTCAATTTCCAAAAAGGTTCCAGAACCCAAGTTGTTCACCCCACCTGCAGTCACTGGTTCTGAATCAACCATTAAACAGCCTCAGCATCCACAACAGCAAACCATCCATGAAGAACCTCTTGTGAACGCTAAAGATATAGAAGATGATGTAATTCTTTCTGATTTTGATGATTCTATGGTTTCTGCAACCTCTCCACCACTCGGCGATAAACAAAATACTCCTAATCCAAGTAATTTGACCCAAGTTCTGACCTCATCTTCTTCTTTCGCAGCAGTTTCACTCCCAAGCACGTCAGACGAATACCATGATATTGGAGAAGAATCTAAAAGCTTTGCGGATGATTTCGAAGATGATCAGTTTAATACACCTACCAATTCTGCTTTCAATTCAACTGTTTTGCCTCCAAGAGCTCTGTCAGCAGCACCAGAATCCTCTGCCAGAAAGAATGACGGGGTTAACACCGCAAACACTTCTGTCAATAACTTCAGTTTGGAATCAAGAGAAAATTCTCTGAAGAACTTAAAACCTAGCTTGGTTTCAACTGATTCGTCCTCGACAATCCATAAGTCCAAGGAGGTAGAACCACCAAAGGGAGTGGTATATAAAGTTCCTGGAAGTTACCCTGTTTCCCCCACCAAGGACAAGCCAACTAACACCTCCATTCCTGCTGTTAGCTCTCCTGTCCAACCTCAAGGTAAGAGAGAAGGTCTTGTTTCGAGATTCAAAGGCTTATTCAAGTATTAGTGTTGTTGTCCATCATCACCACCAACAACAACAACGTACCTTTTTGCTATTAGTTTTTATCTACTGTTATTTAGTTCGGAGATGCCAGTTAATATTTCCTCAAGGCATAAAGTTGAATATCGTTCGTTTAATGGCTTTTACACTTTAATTATATATTGTTTGATTGATTTACAGTGGATTAACCTGGTTTGTATTATACAATAAACTAGAGTCATGAATACTAGATATGATGAGAGTCCGACATCTCTTGCTACTTGCGCCATCCATTTCTTGATACCTTCTTTTCTTCTACTCTTTCTCGATTCTGTTCTACTTCATATTGTTGTTCTTATTTAGCTCTTCTTCTGCTATTCGTTCTCAATTCTTCTTCTTCTTCTTCTTGTTCTTGCTCTTGCTCTTACTTGTGCTAGCCTCTGGTATTGGGGTCTTCTCTTGTTCTTGGGCAGCTTCTGGTTGTACGGGTGGTTCTTCCTGTTGTTCCTGCTCTTCATACTTGACATTGCTCATGATACTGGCCAAACCGACCTTGTGAATATTGGCTCCTTCATCCTTATTGGCTCCTTCATCCTTTGTTTTGGTCTTGGTCACCACATTGACTCCCTTTGGTCCTACAAACGTAAGGATTTTCGACAATTCCTTGATTCGGAAAGTGGAATATTTCACACATTTTCCGGAGTGTGGTTCGTATAACTTGCAGCTGACGGAATGGGTGGCCTTTTTGGAGTCTTTGGACACCTTATCGGACGATGGGCTCTTCTTTTGGACATTGGTATATGTTATAGATAAGGTGGTGGTTGTAGGGTATGCAGAAAGAAGATCTGAGGAGATTTCGATAAACGAATCGAGGGACTTTGCTTTGGGCATTGTGGATTGTTGTGATAGAAATGGCCTTCTAGGTTGTGTCGTCAAGACTAGATTATCAACCACTACTTTAGGAATCTACTTTGAAGATCAAATTGATCGTTCCAGAGTGACGAAAATTTTTGGGGTTTACACTTTACATATATTACAGTTTAGATGGGGGGAGCAAACACACCACCTAATTGTCCTACATACTTAACGAGACTAACTACTGCAGTTAGGGTGTTTACTCGGGTCTAGCGATACTTCATGGCAGGACCCTTTTCTCTTCTAGCATCCAACTTGGCCTGGCGTTTACTCTTTGAAGAGCCAGCCGAGTCCGACTTGCCGTCCTCGGCATTAGCAGTAGCGGCCGGTTTCGATTTCTTCAAAAATGGTGCTGCTATTCCAAACACCTTATAGCCGGCAAAGGCAGGAATCACCAAGTACAAGTACCACACCTTATTGGATCCGAAAACAATCATCAAGATGTCCAAAATCCATGTCACGTAGATGGTGTCGAAGAAGTACTCGTACAATCCCGGACGTTTGATATCGTCACCGGAGCGGGCCAATCTGACCACCTTGGGATTGGCCGGATCAGCAACGTAGGACGGTCTTCCATTTTTTTCAATGAAGTATTGGAGGAACAACGATGGAAGGGAGAACACGATCCAGGGCACGAAATTGGCCGGTCTTTTGAACAAGAAGATGATGATCAAAACAATCCCATTAATGGCGGCGGATATCTGCGCGAGTTCGTTCAACGTTTGGGTGTTGGCACTAGCCAACTTCTTGGAGCTTTGAGACGCCATTGGTGGATCGATGAAGAATGATGATGAGTCGAGAATAAAGTGTCGCGAATTCAGTGAGAGTGGTGACGCGAATTAGCGGGTTGGGGGGTGTTGTCGCATTTTGGTGGGGGCTAGGGAAGGAGCTTGTCGCATTTTATAGACAGCATTCGTCTTGTCATAGATGTTCCATGCTACTCCATTACATCTAATCACGTATTTGTATATTCTAGTAGACGCTAGAAGGGGTGAATCTATAAAAAAGTCTTCGCATAAGACTTCTAGCTAGCAGATGGACTTACTTGTTAAGCTATGGGTGCACTATTCCCTTTTGTAATACGGTTATTGTGTTTTCTTGATAGCCTTTGGCGCTTGGATTGGAGCAACGTACTTTCCAATAATGTTCTTCTTGAAGGTATTGTTGTAAACGCTCAACAAGGATGGCTTGTTGAGAGTGGTAAGGAAGGAAACAATGCGCTTGTCAAATTCTTCAAATACACTCTTGGTATATGGAGTATCGTCATATCTCAATTTGTTAAACACCAACACTGCCCCGAAAATCAACACCTTACACAACACATACAATACATCCCTTCTGAACAAAAGATGGATAAATACAGCGGGAATCAACTGGAACGCAGACATCACCAAAAGAATGGCCTCAGCATTGGCAGCCAACACCAAGGCGGGCTGGTTATATTTCAACACAAATTCATCCAACAGCTTATTCAAATGTTGCTGGGCGTTGACATTAGCAACCATCACAGTCAACAAGTTGTTCTGGAAATACGTCAATGCATGGAACACCGCAAACAACGAGAACGAGTACAAACTTCCAGAAGTAACACCCACCTTGAAACTGGTCAAATATAAAACAAGCGCCAACGCAAAGTATTGGATGTTGACGTCGGCAAGCAATTTGCCGGTCGAAACTTTGGTCAAAGTGGTCTTTTTGAAGTAGACCTGTTTGAGCACGATGAGATACGTCACGAGGATCGACAACAACGAGAGCCGGTAGTATTTGAGCGAACTCACTGGCCGGAAGAAAGAAGTGATGGTGTGTAACAGGAAGGAGATCAACTCAATGACATGACTCAAAAACCAGTAGAATTGCTGGGTTTTGGCCAATCTAAGTAGCTGCTGTATTAATGATCTATTATCGGGCATTCTGGGGATCAAGGAGGATGGAGGGGCACAGTTTCTTCTTTGGTTTGACTAGGAGGAAGATAGATATGAAATACGATCTAAACCCCGAAACCCTTTTTCGAGTGGCCACTAATCATTGCCTGCCGCGTAGCGAAAGAAGCAATCG